>JBAIZL010000425.1:1915000-1952500 GCA_036971475.1 Prosapia bicincta
TACTCAGCTAGTTTTCGAAAAATTTATTAATTAAAAAGTTGAATGATAATTACTGCTAATGAATTCTAAAGATGAATGCCATTCATGTGTTAATTAGGTAAGATGTGCAGCCTAATAAATTTTCAGGGAAATTTATTTAACAAAATAATTGTAGTTGTGTTTTAATTTTATTATTGTAACTTTATTAAATAAATAAGTGTGAAAAGGAAATTGTATAAATGTTGACACGATGGCCAATTATGTTTCATTGTTCATTTTTTCTATGATTTTATCAAATCCTTTCTATTAACCTTTTAATATATAATTTTGAAAACACACTATTATCAAGAAATCGACTACCACCAAACTATACTGTGGCGAATGTCTTTATATTATTATAGATATTTTGGATTTTATTTTCCCATGTTTTTAAGTTATTACTTTATATCGTAAATTTATTACTGAAAATCGTTGGAATAATATACCTCTGGATTGTTACTGCGTTTAGCAATACGTATACAGCGTTGAACTTTCTGACACAAGGCATCTTCCACTTATGCCTTTTAAATGCTGAATATGAATGGGCCGTAATGAAGGAAGCTGTGTTGAACTACCCTTAGGCTGGATATGATAAAGCTGTAGTCACACCCTTATTTATCTTTACCCATATTCGAATTTATTTCTCTTCCATCGTTGACCACTGACTCGTATAATTCAGGAAACCTAGCCCAACAACAACCTACTGGTTTGACTGTTACCCTTCCTACCTTTATTACATCCAGTACCAAAAGGTAAAAATAATTTGATCACCTGTAAGAAAATCATAAAATATTTATGATTCTAAAATGCGACACAAACGCAATCTAGAGACCGCTTTTTCAAATTTCCGTTTTAGGTACAAAATCAGTTCAGCTAAAAAACCTTTTATAACCTGCATACGTATTGTAAAGTTAATTAAAAATTATTTCATAATTAATTTTGCCATTGAGAAAATTTTAGCTTTTAATTAACAACTCCCTTCCATTGTGAAATCTCTTTGAAGTTTCTTTCATTCAGATTAAATTATAAGAGACGCCGCAATAAGTACGTCCTTGTTCCAGTAAAATACCCGTTTAGTCAAATGTGTTTACAGTTTTAGTTTCAAGGGAGGATTTATTGCTTACTTCCTGAACTCTAAGGAAATTTCACCTTCCAGGAAAATAATTTGTAATAAAAGTGCAGCTGGGAAAGAATTGTGACAATATTGTTAAAGCGCATATCCCTACGAGTTACTTCTATAATTATTCAAACAACTATTCAGATGCTATATGATAGAAACCACTTGGTCAATCAGTGTTTCAGTCAATAGAAATAGTCAAACAATGTTTCAGATGATCGACGATAAGATTAGTCAAACAGTGTTTCAGTCGATAGACGATAGAATTAGTCAAACAATGTTTCAGATGATAGACGATAAGATTAGTCAAACAGTGTTTCAGGCGATAGACAATAGAAATAGTCAAACAATGTTTCAGATGATAGACGATAAGATTAGTCAAACTGTGTTTCACTCGATAGACGATTGAATTAGTCAAACAATGTTTCAGATGATAGACGATAAGATTAGTCAAACAATGTTTCAGGCGATAGACAATAGAAATAGTCAAACAATGTTTCAGATGATAGACGATAAGATTAGTCAAACAGTGTTTCAGTCGATAGACAATAGAAATAGTCAAATAATGTTTCAGATGATAGATGACAACGTTTTAGTCGATGGGAGATAGAATTAGTCCTTTGCTTTACTGTAAGGCTACCATAAATCGGTTTGTGTGAATATTAGGCTAAAGGTGTTATACAAACGTTACATAAATAACGCATTTTTTCTGCATTAATTGTGTTTAAATATATTTTTTCCATTATATACCACTTCCAAAGAGTAGTCTAATATTGTTGAAAAAAATATTTTGCTTTTAGTATTAATTGTTAACAATAGGCTTTTGAAGCTTAAAAACAAATATTTGGTTACACAAAATTTACCTGTTTAAATTACTTTTAAAAACAAAATGGAAGTATGACCAAGATAGCTTCTCATATTGTAATACAAAGTTTGTTCTTCTGAGGACTTAGAACTTTGTGACATACGGTGACGTCATATGCCACATCTGTTCCTAAAATGTTTCAGAAAGGAAAGTTTCTATGTATCCTGGCAGTATAAGAGTAGGGAAAGTTTACAGATGCTTGCTCCTTTATTGTCAAACATTTCTATGAAAATGGGAAGATATTTGGTAGCTTCAAATAGAAATTAATAGCTATGGAATTATTCGAATTAAATCATACGTAGACAAATGTCGAGGCAGTTTTTATTTTTGCAGACCTATACAAATAACAACATTCTTTTCTTAAAAATGGTAAGCCGTTTATTATATATAAGATTTTATGTCAAACATAAAGCAATTAAAGACTGAATATTCGTTTTACCTCTGGTAAATATTAACCGATATTTTTCAAATGGTTTAAATATAATTCCTACAAAGCAGTTAAATTCACTAATATCTCTAAGTATAAGATACTTCACATGAATTTAGAACATGAGGCTTAGAGAAGAATATGGGTCTGAGAAACGGATTTGTAAAAGAATACTTATAAAGAAGAAATTAGTAGAGGAATAGATGTAAATAAAATACTATTGCAGGATTAACTTATGGAAGAAGTGGTGAATAAATATATTAAGCAAATGATCTGTAAAGTATTCGATGTAAAGAAACTATTAATGGAGGTTTAGATGTAAGAAAATATTGTGATGGATTAACTTACAAAACTGTTTCGTAAAGAAGGATATACGTATTTCGTATATATATATATATATATATATATATATATATATATATATATATATATATTAGATGTTAGTAAAGTAAAATTATTGAAGACTTATTTACATTTACAGAATATTTCATACATATTAAAGAAGAACTAGTCAAGTATTTCTTGTAAGAAGAATTTATAACGAAATAAATGTAAGTAAAGTATATTTTTTAAAAAATTGTTTAAATTTACAGAACATTTCATGTAAACTAAAGAAGAACTATTGAAGCATTACTATAAGGAAGGTTTTATAATGCATCAGATGTAAGTAGATCCAGGTTATGCTTTATTGGGCTCAAGTATTGAAACAGCAATTCAATAACTATACTTATTGTGAATAGCTCCTTAGTAAAAACAAGTCCTTTTGCGTTATAAGTAGATTGATGAAAATATATATCAAATTTCAATTACTTTCCCATTAAGTGAACAAAGTAACGCACAAGTTGTGTTGAATGAATAATTTTATTAGTAATATAAACAATACATGGATATAGGTTCTGCCGATGCACTTTTGAACAGATTTATATAGTTTCTCAATTTCTGAACATACCCTTCTTGCTAGAAGTAACAATATAATATTAATAATAGTAACAATTTATTACCATTAGGATAATGATTGGATAATTGATTTGCTGAATGGTTCTTAATCTGTACAAATTACACACAAAAATATGCTGCCGCCTAAACAATATCATAAAAACAATGAATTTTCAACAATATATTTTGGAGCACCAAACATGAAAGTGAGTGGAGCTTCAGAGCACATGCTGATGTCACGGAATTGTCAAAGATAAACAGTAAAACTCATTATAGGTATAAAAATACGTTTGTTAATTCAACACACAAACGTAGAGAGTTTGTCTCTCTACACATAAACAAATGAAAACAATTACGTTAAAATAACAAAACCGTAGAGGGGCAGCAACAGGAAGAGTGGAATTTTGTTGCAATTAAATCCGGACAACTTTCACTCGTTTGTGCAATGTCAAAAAGATAAAACCTGCACCGGAAAGCCACCCTGCTGTATGCAACCGTTTGCTTATTTGGTGGTTAAAAAATGTTCTCTAATTTAATATTTATTGTGGTGCAACATTCACAATATGTGTATTTTGGCATAGTAATAAAAAGCATGTATTATGTTTCAATCATGGATTATTGGCATTTTCAAAATCAAATATATCTGATAACTCTAAAAAAGAAAAGTTTATTTACTGTTTCATAGTCATGATGTTTAGTGAATGACTGTAATACAAGTTCTTCCCAAACTAACACCCTCACGCTCCCAACACTCTCCCTCCCTCTATCCATCAAACGATATATATATATATATATATATATATATATATATATACCTAGAATATAATAAAATAACTAGGTAGGTACCTATCTATCCTGCAATAGTATTATATTTACATCTATTCCTATACTAATTTCTTCTTTATAGGTATTCTTTTACAAATCCATTCCTCAGACCCAAATTCTCCTCTAAGCCTCATGTTCAAAATTCATGTAAAGTATCTTATACTTAGAGATATTAGTGAATTTAACTGCTTTGTTGGAATTATATTTAAACTATTTGAAAAATATCGGTTAATATATTACCAGAGGTAAAACGAATATTCAGTTTTTAATTGCTTTATATTTGACATAAAATCTTATATATAATAAACGGCTCACCATTTTTAGGAAAAGAATGTTGTAATTTGTATAGGTCTGCAAAAATAAAAACTGTCTCGACATTTGTCTACGTATTATTTAATTAGAATAATTCCATAGCGATTAATTTCTATTTGAAGCTACCAAATATCTTCCCTATTTCATCGAAATGTTTGACAATAAAAAGAGGCAAGCATCTGTAAACTTTCCGCTACTCTTATACTGCCAGGATACATAGAAACTGTACTTTTTGAAACACTTTAGAAACAGATGTGGCATATGACGTCACCGTATGTCACAAAGTTCTAAGTCCTCAGAAGTACAAACTTTGTATTACAATATTAGAAGCTATCTTGGTCATACTTCCATTTTGTTTTTAAGAGTAATTTTAAACAGGTAAATTTTGTGTAAAACTAAATATTTTTTTTTAAGCTTCAAAAGCTTATTGTTAACAATTAACCCTACAGTGACCGATCTGGGTCTGTGAGACCAAAGCGTTTCTATATTAGGTAATTTATAAAGTCAGTTGTATTGTAGATAGCTGGTTTCCTCTGTACCTTCCCAAAATAGTCCACAGATAGCGATAGTGGCAGACTTACAATTTTTAAGAAAGGTATGCTGTTATTTGTATAGGTCGGCAAAAATAAAAACTGTCTCGACATTTGTCTACGTATGATTTACATAGAATAATTCCATAGCGATTAATTTCTATTTGAATCTTCCAATTTTCATTGAAATGTTTGACAATAAAAGGAGCAAGCATCTGTAAACTTTCCGCTATGCTTATACTGCCAGGATACATAGAAACTGTACTTTTTGAAACATTTTTGAAACAGATGTGGCATATGACGTCACCGTATGTCACAAAGTTCTAAGTCCTCAGAAGTACAAATTTTGTATTACAATATTAGAAGCTATCTTGGTCATACTTCCATTTTGTTTTTAAGAGTAATTTTAAACAGGTATAAAAACTTGTATATAATAAACGGCTTACCATTTTTAAGAAAAGAATGTTGTTATTTGTATAGGTCTGCAAAAATAAAAACAAATTTTATAAATCTCACAAAAACGAATTTCACCAAAGAAGAAATAAATATACTCGAAAATAGCACAAAAACCAACATCAAACCAAAATACAAAACACAATAGAAAACCTCATAGTAGAAACAGAAATGGCAATAAATCTCATTAATTACGAAAATCAAGATAACATCAGAAACATAGCATCGCACGAAATCAACAAAATCATCAACAAAAAAAATCAAAAAAGGAAATCACGTTGAAAATAAAATACAAATGAACCAAATTCACAAATTGAAACAAAAACTATTCGAAAACGAAATAATTGCAACTAATTTGGACAAAAGCAACGCTACAGTAATCATATCAAAAACATAATACAACCAAAAAACAGAAGAATTCATAAAATCCAACAATTGTATAGAATTAAACAAAGACCTCCACCAAAAAATACCAAAACGAAATCATACAATTAGCAAAAAACAATGACAATTTATTCAACCAAAAAAACCCTTACCAATATACAATAGACAACCCAAAACCCCCCAAAATGAACGCCCTCTTCAAAATACATAAAATCAACAATCCCATAAGACCCTTAATAAATTTTAAAAATGCACCTGCCTATAAAATATCACAAATAATAGCCAAAAACCTAAAACACGAACTTAAATAGGAAAATAAATACACCATAAAAACTCAATTGAATTAACGGAAATTCTAAAAACAATAAACATAACCAAAAACACCAAATTTAAATCATTTGATCTCACAAACATGTACTCTAATATACCAATTAACGAAACCATTCAAATAATAAAAAACAAATTAACTGACCTTAAAACCCACCCCAAATACACAAACCAAATCACAAAATGCCTAAAGACCATACTAAACCAAAACTATTTCATATTCAATAATAAGATATATAAACAAACAGATGGCTTAGCAATGGGATCACTACTATCAAGTAGAGTATCAGAAATTTACCTCCAAAAACTTGACGAATTAATCATACAAACCATAAAAATACACGATCCCAACGGACATTGGATACGATATGTTGATGATGGATTATACATCTCACAAAATAAAGCAATAAATAATAACATCATTCTAAATGAAATCAATAACTTACACCCTAACACACAATTCACCATGGAGGAAGAAATAAACAATTAAATAAACTATCTTGACCTAACATTGACCAGAAATACAAATAACATTGAATATTCTATTTATAGGAAACCCACACAAACCATTAATACAATACCAAACCACTCCAAACATCCCCCACAACATAAAATGGCCGCTTACAACTCACTTTTATATAGGATGCTAAAATTGCCTCTTAATAATGAAGAAAAAACCAAAGAAAAACAAATAATATATCAAATAGCCAAAAAAATGGATACAATAAAAAAACTATAGATAAATTAGAATTTAAAATATTAAATAAATTAAAACAACCTAAAATCGAACCACAAACAACAAAATGGGCTACGTTCACATACACAGGATACAACATAAAAGGAATAACTAAAACACTAAAAAATAATAATATTAACATAGCCTACAAAAACACAGGAACATAATCAACAAAATAAACCAACCAGAAAAAATATGTCCCACACTTAATAACGGAATATACAAAATCGAATGCCCAGACTGTAATAAAATATACATAGGCCAAACAAAAAAGAAATTAAAAGACAGATATCAAGAACACCACAATGCATACATCAAACCTGAAATTTATAACTCAAACTTAGCCACACACGCCATCAAAAACAAACACACATTCCCCATATTAAAAAACGTAAACCTAGTAAAATAGGTTCAAAAAGGCCTCAAAATGACAATCTGGGAACAACTAGAAATTTATAAAAATAAAAATAATATCATTAACGAACAGATACAAATAAAAACAAAAAACGATAAATTATTCAATCTAATAGACAATATTAACCCCAAAGCAAACGTTAAAAAATCGCAAAGTGCAGTCAATCTAAAAATAGGACTTAAAAGGTACACCAAGGTCAACGGCAAACCCACGCAGCTCGAAGTCCACAAAAACCCTGTTCAGTATGCCCGAGGATGGAGACAAAACCAGTCTTTGAAAGTACTCTCATAAATAGTAAGATTCTTGTTTAAGTACATAAGTGAAAGTGATAAGTGTATACAAGAAAACAGTGTTGCATAATCTACAAATATATATATATATATACATATATATATCGCAATATGTATTCTTGTGTATTAATAAAGAACTAAGTCAAAATACAAATACAAGAATGTTGAATTGTAAATTCAATTATAATTCTTGAATTTGTATTTTCACTTAGTTCTTTATATATATGTATATTGATATATAGTTGAGCCTGTGTGTGCGCGTGCGTGCGTGTGTGTGGGGGGATCTACAAACAGAGAGAGTGATAGAGTTAATCGTTGTGTTATAAATATATATATATAGGTATATATATATATATATATATATATATATATATTTATATATATATATATATACCCACCTATACAGGCCTATGCCTATGCAAATATCCCTCTAAGAGCACTGTAATGGCACCTACTACAGATTGTTACTCCCAGTATACTTACATATTGTTATAATAGTTATTTTAAAATCCAAGGAATGGAATGTATTCTAAAGTGTCCTGATAGAACACCTAAGCCTCACAAACAATACAAAAAAGTTACTCTTAGATGCTCCTAGTAATATGAATACCGTGGTTTAAATATCTTGGAAGCCACAAAACTAATAATTTGGCTGCTCAAATCAACTTTATTTTCAAGAAATTTTCTATCAGTTTCAGACACATACAGGCAAGTTAATGGCAAACACAAGGGTAACCTAAACTTTGCTAACTGCTTCATAAAAACCCGCGACGTCGGCAAACCTACACTGGCACTTATATAGCTATAATGCTCCCTGATTTAGAGCGACTCGTGATATACGGTCCTCTTCAAAATATGGTTATATTACGTCGTCAACTGGCAGAATGGTTCGGAAGCGCGACCTACAAATAAACATTTGTTATGTGTTCTAATTGAAAAAAATTCTGTGCAGATTTTCAATTCAGAATTAAAAATAAATATAGAGCTATTTTTAAGCTGTCAAAAAAGCAGTATATTTCTACAATGAAATACAGATTTTTTTCTATTCAAAATACTTCTCCTCTCTCTCTCTCTCTCTCTCTCTCTATATATATATATATATATATATATATATATATATATATATATATATATATATATATATATGTATATATATATATATATATATATATATATATATATATATATATATATATATATATATATATTTAACTTTATAATATGTGGAAAACGCCATCTAAAAAGCTTTTATATTAATAGTTCTAAAGATTTGTAGTTGAACGTTAAGTGCAAGAGCGATGTTTATTTTAGGACAACAGGCTTCATAAGGAAAACGATGCATAAACGTTGCTTTATTAAAATAAATGTGTTTTTTACTCGATATTCAACTGGTTTATCATTTATTTATAGCACTAACATAAACATTGAATACATTTTAAAGTAAATGTTTACAATATGATATCCTTGCATATTTCTTTGAGATTCTCTTTCTATGTTTTCTCCCATTTACATCACTATCTTGTTTACGTTCAATGTAATTAAATAGTTATCTCCAATGAATATATTACCACCATGAGACTTTAGATTCCTCGTGTTAATTTTTTTTTTTTTAACAGCAAAAGTTTGAAGTAAATTTTAATTGATCCACAGTAAATTATAAACTGCCTTTACTACAGTTTTGCAATTCCAAATATCGATACTTGATTTTCAATAATTTCCTAAACGTGTCGTGAAAACATAGGCTGATCATTGAAAATATCCCCCTTCCTTATGTGGCTTAGAGTTTTTTGTAAACGAAATTCTCTCCTCAGCTTCAGATTTGATAAATTATTTAAGCATGAATCAATCACATGACAAAGTAAATTTATGACAAACTCGAGAATGGAGGCTGTAAATCAACCCGCCTAAAGTTACAAGATGGAGGACCTAATTTAACAGTTTGGTTTTGAGTGCAAAGTAGGTTCCCTAATGAGAGCCAGCCCTTTGAGACAAAGGAAGATGACGTTATGTAGTAGTGTAAAATGATGAGGATACTTCCTTTGTTAACCGGCTAGCTTACTCTTATATAGGATATAGTAGTACTCTCTTTTATAAAGAAAACTTTAAGTGTTGTAAAGTGATGTTGTTTTTATCTCTTGTTTAAAATTTGGATTACCCTAAATTATTAAACTCAAAGTATAATAGATTTAAGTGTTTGAATCTTTCTCCTTAAAAAAAATATAAAGTAGCCCATAGGACCTTCTGATTAAATATTGGGCATTTTTTAAAACAATAATATTTATTGGTAAACTATCTCAAAAGGCTACAAGACCTTTCCATTTTGTAATAACAAGCAAGTCACATACTTACGCGCTTATGCTTTATGAAAACATTGCGGGTATCTTCTTATATGACGGCCTTTGACCTCTTTGGATTTAAACGTGGAAACATGAAGTCTAACAATAGTAAAAGAGTGATGGAATATATCTTATATCTTTTAATTGTCTAAATAGATAAACCAACCCACATTTAGGTGAATCAGAGTATAAACCTATCCGACGAAAAACTCATAGCGGAAGAGAATTTATATTGTTTGGCATAATGCTCCCTTAAAGCTTGTCACTATATTCCGTCCACCAGAAGGAACGTGTGAAGCAAGAGAAAGCATGCTTGAAATGTTTGGATTTGCTAAGTGTTGGCGCTTCCTGGAGGCGTAATTATGTACTACAACTTCAAACCCCACTATGCACTAACCTATGCACAACTATAGTCACAACTGGAGATGTGGAAAGTAAAAGCCTTTCTTGGAATATCCGCACCCCTCATATTTTTTTGGTTCTTCTGACATTCAGAATAGGATTGAATTCAGAATCAAAACCTTGCGTCGAGTTTACATTGTACCTGGATCTCTAGCCTTTATTCTAAATCCAAACTTGTGCTTCGGAAAAAGTTCGAAAATATTTTAAAGTATAAATGTAAATAAGTTGTGAACTCTAAATGAACAGTTGTTTATCTTGGTACTGACCAGTGGTCAAAATCACTAAATGCCAAAAATTCTGAAAAAAAACTGAATCTATTTTAAACTTAAAAGACACAATCAATTTTTATTTTGACGAAGTGTGTAAAAAGTGAAAACATAATATATCAATTATATTACAAGAAAAAAACAAAAACTGTAAAATTTCGTCAGAGTTTTCTCAGAATACCTGTCTAGAAAATTTAACTGGACCCAGCATCCATTTTGCAACACGCCACCTCTGGATATTGTGCTGACCTATAAAAAAACTGTAAAACTTTCGGCAACATTGTTTCTCGTAATAATTCTATCACCTTTGCGTCTCCGCTACTAAATTGTTTCTGAAATTTCTAACGAATGTTTAAATTTACAATAAAATTATTTCTCTGCTATTTAATTGTACAATTTCTTTTTTCTATAAACTTGACTTTATTGACCTGGAAAATCCTTAAATAATTTAAACTAATTTCAGTAATAGAGTTGAGCTTAGCAAATATGTTAAACTTGTGAATAAGTTCTAAAACAATAACTGGACGTATAATAAAAAAAAGATTATAATGAACACCATTTTTTTTAAACTGCAAGACTTGTTATAGAAAAACTAAAGTTAAACGAATACACCCACGAAGGTTGCGTGCAATTTATACACCCGCTTCCATTTGTTCATGAAGTTTTAATTATCTTTCTCAAGTGTACTGTAAGAGACAAATTGAAAATTGTACATTTACTCCAGTATTAGAAGTATGTATTTTGTTAAATGTCAATCCTTTCACGAAGGACTTCGAGACTGGAGCTAAGGGTCATTACCTAGACCAAAGCAGCACCTGGCATTTGGAGCTAGTGTGTTATGTGTATGAACTTGGTATGTATAAAGCGCCTGGTTTTATCGGCGACCATTGTTGAATAATGTGTCAAGCTAAAAGGGAATTACGTCATGTACCCTTTCACGAAAAACAAACTTTTTTTATAAAAATATCTAACAATTTAATGAGATTATTCAGTTATTCCTAGTAGGGGCTGTGTCTACATATATTTCAAATTTAAATTAGTATTTTTATGTAAGTGAGTTTTGCAAAAGTTCAGGAAGCATGTCATTACGTATGCATGAACAGACCAATCCTACATAAATCTATAAGTAAGTGCTACTTTGTATTAGAAACTATTTTATTATTTCTTTACTATTATAACATGCATGATTTATTATCTATAAAAATTGTATTTTACGTGAATATTGGAAAAAAATACAATTTTATTCAGAGAGTCGTTTACAAAGCTCGTAAGAATCATTTAATTATTAAATTGATAATTACATTAACAACAATAACAATTTTCATTATAAGATATTATATATATTATATTTAAAGATTTTTTCCTGTTTTTTTTAAACATACTTATCCGACCAAAACAAAAGTATGTATTACAATTTCCAAACCAAGATGACAAAAGTTTAAGGCTTATGTAACCCACAGGGACGACTTTCCCGATGTTGGATTCTGCCTCAGCCTTAAGCCAACGTAATAAATCATTTACGTTCAACTTATGCCTAGAATGCAGCTCTAGCCAGTTGAATTTCCTACGATTGTTTTTACTGTCGACACGTCCCGAGCACAATTCTTTGCCGAACTGATTCTTCTCAGGTATTTCGATTTCAGAAGTAACGCAGCTACAACACAGCAGAATATTGTGTCGAGGAATGCCCCGAATGATTGTGCTGCGTTTCCTTATACATTAAAGGTACAGTCGGCCGGGAAGTCCTGATATTTCGTGTTTCCGTATAGTTCGAGCCTATTTCTGTTTAAGCCTATTATTTAATCTATTTGAAAGAAAATGATAAGTCGGGCTTCCAAGGAATATTTATACGGAGAGTGTATCGCAGTCATGATGCAGCTGACAAGGTCACACGGGATCACCTCCCCAACGAGCTACAACATGCTTCGGGATGTCAGGAATAATAGTCAGCAGTTACTTGCTTAGTGTTTGGGAGTTCTGGAGTCTCAAGAGCGTCGCCACAAGGCACCTCATGGTAATGTCTTTCAAACTTACAAGAGATATCTCGTTGAGTTGGAGTACCAATATGCCTATCTCCGGAGATGAATGTTAGAAAATATTCTAGACCTACTTTGCAGACGGAATTGTTTGCGTAAACATGTTCGAGAGTACTCCAGTTTCAAGAGCGTTGTCACAAGGCAGAGGTACCTCATGGTAGTGCCTTTGGCCTGGTGAAGTACTTTCTACTTACAAGAGATATCACGTTGAGTTTTAATACCATTATGACTACCTTTGCAGACGACACCGCTATCTTGTCAGTCGCTCAAAATGAGATAGACGTAACCGCTAAATTGCAACATACCCTGGACAGCGTCAGTAACTCAACCAGACAGAGGTTCATAAATCTTAATGAAACCAGTTAACTCATATTATACGCTATTTACAAAGAATAATAATCTATAACATTGATATTTATAAGGATATAATTTGGTTTTCTATTTATATGAAATAGGTTTGATCACTAATATTAAAAAGATATAGCCTCACTTTCAATAAAATGCAATAAAATGGCTACTTTGAAAGTAGTTATTCTAAACGTACTAATCTGAGTGAATTTTACACTTAATTCTCTTAAAAAACGAAATTAATGCACAATTCTGCTTCCAGAGTAAGCACTCTACTATAGACCAGGAGTGCCCAAATAACGTAGCTATTCAGACTATTCGAACAAAACACTTGAAGACCAATATGTTTTGCACGATGACGTCTCTCAGGCATTTGATCCCTGGATTTCTGTTGATATTGTTTTACTTTGCAGACGGAATTGTCCGAGTAAACGTGTTCGGGAGTTCTCCAGCTTCAACAACTTCGTCGAAGACATAGTTACGTCATGGTCTCTGACCTGGTGAAGTAACTTCTCCTTACAAGAGATATATCGGTGGGTTGAAGTACTATTATGGTTATCCTTGCAGACGACACCGCTATCTTGTCCGTCGCTCAATGTGAGATAAAAGTAATCGCTAAATTGCAGCATACCCTGGACAGCGTCTGTAACTCAACCAGATAGAGGTTCATAAAGATTAAGAAAAGCAAGTTAACTCATATTATACGGTATTTACAAGCTATTAAAATAATCTATAACATTGATATTTATAAGGAAATAATTTGACTTTCTATTTATATGAAATAAGTTTTGTCACTCATATTATAAAAAATACTCACTTTAAAATAACACTTCCTATAAAATATACGTACGTATTTATTTTGTGGTAAAAGCAAACGAACCCACCACATTAACCGGATATTCAACAATATTCTGTTACTTTGGAACGTTCAATGTGCAGGGTATTTTTTATTTGCAAACCACTTTATTTTGTTACGGCTGTGAGTACCTTTCAATTATTCTTTTTGATATAAGGGTTTATATTCTCTTTGGAGATTAAAGGCAGCCAAACAGACCGAGGCCTGTCTGAAACATGTCTTCTTCGTGACACGGGCTCCTGGGAATCGAATAAAACAACTCCCTTTATGTACACTGAACCAAAACGAACAGCTGCCTTGCAAATATATTTTAGCATCACCAATAGTTATATTATAAGTCAGTAATAGTTCCGGAGCGACGAAAGTATCCAACTGGTTATTTTGAAACTGATAACGGTCAGTGGTGTTTTACTAACAGTGATTTTTTTAATAATATACATGAATATTCATTAAACAACAAAAAATGTGCTATATTTAAACAACCTGGAAGTACTTTTCGCTAACCAGTATTTTAGTAACCCTCGAATAATGCTGTGTTAGCGAAATATACATTAATGTTGTTTAAATATTTGTTACAAGGGGTTTGGTTGTTTAATGAATATAACCACGCTATAATGCTCTGTATAGTTTTTTTTTTTATTAAAGAATACAATAATGATTTTCTGCTACCAGCAAACATTTGAAGTTTTCATTTCTAAAACTGAAATTTAATCTAGAAGGTAGTTTATAATGAAAGTGAATTGATTTCTTTTTAACTTTATAAAAAATACTGTTATTATTAATTTCCTACACTTTGTCTATAAGACATAAATCTGGCTCCAAACACTTTCAATATTATTTAAAATTTCTATATTAAAAATCTATACCTCTCATTAGATTCTATTATATCATTTTAACGGAAAATGTTTTTAAATAGGGCTAGCTTTTTGTTTTCTATCGATTGATCATGCACCCGCTTACAAGTTAGCAGCTATACAAGAGAGACTTCATGACTCTCCCTCAGTGTCAGATGTTCCACTACTTCCGGTTCCTCACCATTGTTGCTTCATAATGTAATCACAGGAGTCATATCAACAAATTATTTGGAATCAACGTATTAATAATTCAACAACTATTCTAAGGGTTTTATATATTCAAGTAATAGGAAACGTCTAAACATTACACAGTTTAACACTTCCCGTACCAGCCTTTACGACTGTGTGAAGTTATCAAGTGTGCCGGAAGTACACAAATAAATTGCTTTAATTAGCAGTGGACTAACGTGAAACTGGCACCTTGCTCCGCAAGCTTCTAGTTCCATACATTTACCACGTACAATGACACGTTATATCCCCGTTTAGAGGTTTAAATGTGACACATTACAGTTACATTAAGTAACTAATGTAATCCAGATGTGTCTAGTGTAATAAGCTAATATGGCTACATATTCAAACCCGTAACTTTGTAACTATTTTGTGTTATTGTTCTGTTAAAACATACGTCTATATGAAAGATGTAGTTATACTGGGACATATAGGATTGGATACAGCTGTACATTGGATGCGATTCCACCTTAATTTAGCTGATATGACCGTAAATAATATTTTCACCAGGTGGCCTGGATTTAATATTATGGTGAAAATATATATTATTTTTTCTTTTACACTATTATGGTATTTTAGGACCGCCTTACCATGTGTGGTTTAATTCATCATCTTCACAAGCCTATAAGGGGATGACTCTTATTATTGTACGCAAGGAAAGAGAAGAAATGATTTTAGAATTTTTAGAAGACATTTCTTAAACATTAAAAATGGACTATTTTTATCATTTGATGCTTATTTAGAATATGTATTTTGAACAAGACATTCGAGTACAGCCTCTTAAAATTCAGATTTCAAAATATAAATATATTTGAAACCTATATATATATATATAGGTTATATATATAGGTATATAATATATTTGAAATATATTTGAAATATATTCGACTATATTCTCTATTCAAGCTCGTAGTTAGAAGGCAGATTCTCAAGCGAAGAAATATTCTAATATATGATTATGTTTCCCTACATTAGCTCTAACTCTTTTGTTTTGGGTCTAGGGACACCCGAATGCGTTACAAAATGAGTGGATGTACTCAGAGTGGTAGCTATTATCATTATTGTATAAATTAATGTATATATTAATACAGTTTGTCTACTGTTTACTAGATGGAGCTCTACAACGTTTCTAAATATCCTCTATATACTTTTAGTAGGTACATTGTCTAAGTCTGGTTTGAATACGATGTTCTTTATTCTACTCCCTTGTAGAACAGTTGGATGCCTTTATACAATAACCCAGATGTAATGCAGGACGTCTCGCTCTGGAATGAATACTGACTTCACATTTACTTGCCATTGTACTCAATACGCGATCAACATCAAGTAAAAAACTCAGAATAAGTTGGTTCTCACTTTTTCAAAAACCTAAATATTTTTACAATAAAAGTTTTATAAGAGTTTCAGGCAAACATGAGATGGCCTAGGAAACGTTACGTATCGTTATACCTTTCTTTTAAAGTCGATATGTACACTTTTCACTTACACACATACGTATGTATGTATGAATGTTTGTATGTATGTATGAGTCTTATGCGTGACTAAATCATTGATACGATCACCAATAAACTTTGGGAAATCGTTGAGTATATTCCGCGAAAGGTTTCTGGCGAAATAACAATTTTCTTCATGCAGTTTTTAAGTGCCAAGATCGCATAAAATATGACTTTTATCTTATCTTAAGACATTTCTTTGAGTTCATTACAAGGTTTGGTTGCTAGGCAACACTCAACATTCTAAAATTATTTTCTAACACATTTCAAACAATATGCAATATATCCGAATGTACCTCAAAAAATAACATTCAAACAAGAACTTTTATTGTCACACCTTTTTAGATCGACTACTACGAGTATAAGTTCAGCTATTATTAGGTTAATACAATATTAAATTTAGTGTAGCTAATGTTAACACGCCATTTATTGACGAAGTTCACTGTGTCAATTAGTATATATATATATATATATATATATATATATATATATATATATATATATATTAATTTGTCTATTTGTATGTGTATGCTTGCATTTGTGTTTATGTGTGTGTTTTTTTGTGTCTATGCGCGCGCGCGTGTTTGTGTTTTGCTTGGGTGCAAATTAATACGGTGCTGTTAGGCTATTTACAGCCACGGATATAATACAAGCAAAAGTTGATGATAAATGTTAACGAAAGAAAATAATGTAAGCTATTTATAACAACACCAAAATGGTGAAAGTTGCTGTACATCAACATTAATAAATGTTTCACACATTTACACTAATATCCTATTACTTCCCAGTATTTATTAGTGTAAGGATACTGTATCTTTACCAATTTGTAAACCTAATACAATAAACCTTCAATAACCGAGCTAAATGGCAACCTGTTGTAGGATGACTAATATCCCTCCAATCAACTCCTCGGTAGAGGCTAACTAAGACCCTGCTTTAATTTTGCGTTCATTAGTGATGATTCAAATCACTCAAATTACATTGGGCTACATATGTTCTTGGGAGGCGTGAAATCCAATATCTCAGAGCACAATTATCAGACAATGGGGTAATTAATCGACGTCGTATTGTCACGTGACCTAATGGGAATGCTATTGTGTTAGGCCTACAGAAGTGTATTGGCTGGCATTCCTGTAGAACATGAAAGCATGATAAATGTCCTTTAAAAGTTCTTGACAATGAAGATTGAAGAGATCGAAAATAGAGGCTCAAGTTGGGGATTTGCGTTAGGCAACAGAAAAAGTATTGAAAGCCTTGTTGTGAACTAGATTGCAATATGAACCTTTCAGAAGTTGCAAAAATATATATACTAGTTGTAATTTATATTTTCACAAATACAAGCCTTAGATTCATAGCATAAAATGTCACCTTGGGAGCATCAAAAAAATAAAAGACCATTCTTTGTGACCTTTGATACACTACTTCCATTACCTCTATCAGAAGATAAAGAGACGGAGGAGTCTTTTCATTTAAGCTCGTAGACCTAGAGTTTAAAAGTCTCTTGGAAAACCAACTCACCCTTTTAACTCGTTCGCCGTGTCGGCCTTTGATACTACTTTGTGGCATATGCTAGCCAATGCCACAGTGACTCAAACAGTGTTGATACCTGTTTATTCCATGTCCAATTAGTGTAAGCCTAACTTAATTATTATTTATAAGACTAAGGCAGAAAGTAATCTTGACACGAGTTAAGTCTATCACAACTGTCGTTTAAAAGACTTACCAACTATCCTGATAGGATAAAACATCAATTCCATTGTTTTTAAATTGAACTCGCAATCCCCTCCCACACATTCTTAATCCGCCGCTGGCTCACTGTCCGTTGACTTGTCCAGGGATTTGCGAATGGACTAAGCTTTAATTGAGTGCACGCAGTGGCCAGGTCTCTCCTGAGCGGATTGATGACGTAATTCCCGTTTAGTTTCATTATACAGCACGATCACAGATAAACCTTCGCTTTATGCCGCCCCAGAGCCTACACATAACAAAAACAATGTAGCTATTGTTCGCAGCCACTGGCATGTACTCTGCCTTTATAGATACGCCTAATGATGACGTTTTTATTCAAGTTTAACCTATTAAATATTATGAAATATTACTAAGGTTATTTTCAGTTTTCATAGGTGTAAATGATATTTTACTAGATTTACCTGACCAAAAGAGTTGAGCTTAGTAAAATGTTAAACTTGTGAATAAGTTCTAAAACAATAATTGGACGTATAATAAAAAGATTATTATGAGCCTTACAAGACTTGTTGTAGAGAAGCCAAAGTTAAACGAATACACCCACGAAGGTTGCGTACAATTTATACACCCGCCTCCATTTGTTCATGAAGATTCAATTCTTTTTCTCAAGTCTACTGTAAGAGACAAATTGAAAATGTTACATTTCTTTCAGTATTAGAAGTATGTATTTTGTTAAATGTATTAACTATAACAACAACAATATCGGTTAAATTCTATTCCTATAATTATTTTATGTTTTACTGAAATCGAGAAATGTAAAATTTTTAATCAGTTTGTCTATTTTATAGAAACCAGTATCAGAATGAACTTAAGTAAAATGGATCCTACTCAACCCAATATACCATTGAATGTGGTTAAAACAGCTTCTACTTTCCCCCCTTTGGTGTCTTTGTCCCATTATGAGCGTTTTGTATCATTGTTAGCTTCGAATACTCAGGTTTTAGCTTAATATTATCTCCTTGTTGTGCACCAATTAAATCTACTTGTAAGCATTTGTAATACTATTTTATTAAAACTATTATAATGTTCTAAGTTTATTCCAGTTTGTACCATATTGTGTAGAGTCCCATAATTTCTTGCCATTCCTACAACTGGTGATATTAACTCTCGTAGATGCGTTTCGGAAACCTTCTTCAGTCACAATCTTCTATACACTCTCTATGATGAAAGCTCTCCGAAGCACCTACATACAATCTGACAATCCTAAAAATACTCAACTTATTACGGGTATTGAAGTTTTTCTTTTAAATAACTCTATAGTTATTAACAAAATGGTAGAATATTTGACTCAGTTTATACCTCAGTGTAATAAGGCAAACGATAGAGGCGAAGTGTAAATGCAACATTTATTGACCACTTTTATTACTTATAAAAATACAATCGATAAGTCGCTAGATAAATAATAGAAGTTTTTCGATTCTAATCGTTATATTATATAAACTCATGATTAATTATTTCAAAGAAATGTTTCTCGTGAAATTGATGAACTACACGCACTTTATAGAAAAAAAAAACAGCTTTCATTTATTTGAGTAAAAATATTAAAATATTAAATTAAAATTTGGCCCAAAAAACATAATTAATCTCGCTTCGTGCTCCATATTCTATCATCGCACAAATTAGAATCACATTTTCCCGCAGGAGCAAACAATAGCTGCATTGTTTCTGTTATGTACAAGCTCTGGGGAAGTGTAACGCGCCTGGGTTATCTGCGATCTTTGTTGTATAACGAACCGGGCTAAATGGAAATTACGACATCAATTCTCTCACGAGGAACTTTTAGTCCGGGGTTATGAGTCATCACCTAGTCCAATGCAACACATGACATTGGAATGTAGTGTGTTATGTACAAGGACTGCTAAGGTATAAGGCGCTGGGTTTGTTTTCAATGTTTATAGCATAAGAGCCTGACTAACTGGGAGTTACGTCATCAACCCATTCACGAGGGACTTGGAGACCGGGTCTAGGTGTCATCGCCAAGTTCAATACAACACCTGGAATTTTAAAGCATTGTGTTGAAGGCAGGAATTTGATGTATCAAGCGCCTAGGTTTATCTTTGGTCTTTGTTGTTAAATGAAAAAGCTAAATGGGAATTAGGTCATCAATCCTTTCACGAGGGACTTGGAAACCGGGATTAGTGTCATTACCTAGTCTAATGCAACACATTATATTTGGCGGTAGTGTGTTATGTACAGGGACTGGGAAGGTATAAGGCGCTGTGTTTGTTTCTGATCTTTGTAGCATAAGAGCTTGGCTAAGGGGTGGTTACGTTACTAACCCATTCACGAGGGACTTGAAGACCGGGATTAAGTGTCATCGCCTAGTCCAATATAACACCTGGAATTTGGAGGTAGTGTATTATGTATAGGCTCTTTCGACGTATGAGGCGCTAAGTGTCATCTGCGATCCTTTTTTGTATAATGAAACAAGCTAAATGGGAATTGAGTCATTAACCCCTTAGCAAGGAACATGGAGGCTAGGCCTACTGTCACTAGAGACTGTGAGACAGAAGTTAAGTTTCATCATCTAGTTAATACAACTCCTGACATTTGGGGTTTATGTGCAGGTTCTGGGGGATTAATAAAGCGCATTGTTTTATGTGTGACCTTTGTTGTATTGTAAACCAGGCAAAATGGGAATTACGTCATTAACCCCTTCACAACGGGCTCGAAGGCTAGGTCTACGGTCACTTTAGACTGGTAGTCCGAGGTTAAGTGTCATCATCTAGTTAATACAACTCCTAACATTTGGAAGTTGTGTGTTAGGCGCAGGTTCTGGGGGTTTAATAAAGGACATCGTTTTATTTGTACAATGTTCCGTGTTTATATGAAACAGGAAAAATGGGAATTACGTCATCAATCCTTTCACGAGGTACAACATTATTTTTTATAAAAATAACTCTTTACTGATATCATTCTGTTAGTCTTAATAGGGGCTGTTTTTACACATATTTCAATTTTAAATTAGGATTTTTATTTAAGTGGGATTTTCAAAAGATCAAGAATCACGTGATTACGAATCCATGATCAGACCAATCCTATACCAATCTGTTTTATTATTCCTTCGCTAATATAACATGCGTGATTTATTATCTACAAAAAAAATTATATTTTACGTGAAAAGTAAAATATAATTTCATACGTAAAGCTGTTTACAAAGTACGGAAGAATCATATTTATTTAATTCATATTATATAAGACATTATAAGATATTTAAAGATTTTTTCCTGTTTTGTCTATAAACACACGTTTACGACCAAAGCAAAAGTATGTATTACAATTTTCAAACCGAGATGACAAATGTAAAACAATAAGGCTCATGTAACCCACAGGGACCACTTATCCTTATGTTACATTCTGCCTCAGCCTTAAGCCAAAGTAATAAATCATTCAAGTTTAACTTGTGCCTAGAATGCTGCTCTAGCCAGTTGAATTTCCCACGATTGTTTTTACTGCAGACAATTCCCGCGCACAATTCTTTCCCGACCTGATTCTTCTCAGGTATTTCGATTTTTGAATTAATGCAGCTACAACACAGCAGAACATTGTGCCGAGGAATGTACGAAGTTTTATGCTGCGTTTCCTTATACATTAAAGGTACAGTCGAGTCCGGAAAACCGAGTCCCGATTTTCGAGCTTCCGTATGGTTCAAGTCTATGTCTATTCAAGCCTATTCTATCTATTTGAAAAACAATGATGATTCGGGCATCTATGAAATATTTATTTCAATACAGTATCCAAAGGAAATGAGTCGAGCTTCCAAGAAATGTTTATAGCTATACGGTATGCAAAGGAAATGAGTCGGTCTTTCAAAAAATATTCAAAATAGTTCTCCTTTACTTCTAATGCTCAAGAATGTACCTATGTGTAATTCGAGAGGGGCATTCATTTTAAATTGCTAGGTTTCTTTTTTGTATCTAGTCGGTTAAACCTGTGCGCGCATAATTTTTGTATCTAGACACTTCCCGCGCACAATTCTTTGTCGAGCTGATTCTTCTCAGGTATTTCGATTTTAGAAGTAACGCAGCTACAACACAGCAGGTCATCGTGTCGAGGAATGCCCCGAATGATTGTGCTGCGTTTCCTTATACATTAAAGGTACAGTCGAGTCGGGAAGTCCTGATATTACGTTTTTCCGTATAGTTCGAGCCAATTTCTATTCGAGCCTATTACTTAATATGAAAGAAAATGAAAAGTCGGGCTTCCAAAAAATATTTATACGGAGAGGGCATCGGAGTCATGATGCAGCTGACAAGGTCACGCTGGATCACCTAACCAACGAATAATAGTCAGCTGTTACTTACGTAGTCTTCCGGTAGATAAAGGAAACGACTGCTCCATGTGGCAAGCCACAAGTTCACTCAAGATGCAAAAACCCTAATTCCACCAATAAGAAATAATACAAATGGGTAAAATTGGATGACGAAATCTTTGCAGAAAAACGAATTTATCTTTTTGCCAAGACAGACTCTCGGCAAAAATACGACATACATGATGAGGATTGATACCCTGATTACACACATCACTTACAAAGATCTTCAGGGAGAATTAGCAAGCTTTCAACTAAGAATGACCTAATCACCGGAAAAATCCTGAAGTCACGTAACTCTTTTATGAAACATCCATCTGTTTAATCCTTCAGGATTCAATTAGCTCCGAGGGAGTGGAAGGCAGCGAAATGCTAATGATAGCAAATCGAGGAAAACCATACAATGACCAAAGAGCTGTGTGATATCGTTGATTCCAGAGGATATCAAAGGTTTATGAAAGACTGCTGCTGGAGATACTCTAACCAATAACTGAAGAGCGCGTATAGCTTCGGAACCCCCAATACGGCTTCCGGAGTAAGCACTCTACTATAGACCAAGAGTGCCTAAATAACGAAGCTATTGAGGAACACTTGAAGACGAAGAAGCTTTGCATATGATGACATCTCTCAGGCATTTGATCCCTGGATTACTGTTGAAAAGTCTTTGCTTTCTTCCAGAACAATTGTAGAAAACACTCAAGTTCTACTTTGTAGACGCAATTGTCCGCGTAAACGTGTTTGGGAATTCTCGAGCTTCAAAAACTTCATCGCAGGGTGTAGGTACCTCATGGTTGTGTCTTTATCCCGGTGAATTACCTTCTACTTATAAGAGATATGTAGGTGTATTGGAGTACCATTATTGCCACCTTCACAGACGCTATCTTGTCCGTCGCTCAAAGTGATATAGACGTAACCGCTTAGTTTACAACATACCCTGGACAGCATCAGTAGCTGAACTAGACAGGGGTTCATAAGGCTTACTGAAAGCAAGTTAACTCTTACTATACGGTATTTACAAGGTATTATATAAACCTATAACATTGATAATTAAAAGGAAATTATTCGTTTTCGATTTATATGCATAAAGCTTTGGATATAAATTATTAAATATTTTTGTATTTGAAAACCTATGTTGTTTTTAATATATATATATATATATATATATATATATATATATATATATATATATATATATATATATATATTTATATTTATATTTGTGTGCAGGTTTGCGTTTGTGTGTTTGTGTGTGTTTGTGGGTAGGGCCTATATTTGTGTGGTATCCTTAGGTGCACACGGTGCTGTTTAGGCAATTTAAGGCCACGGGTATAATAGAAGCAAAAGTTGGTGATAATTGTGAACGAAAGAAAATAATGTGGGCTATTCATATCAACATCAAAATTGTTGAAAGTTGATGAACGTCAACATTAATAAATGAGATAAACACTTACCCTAATTTTCTATTTATTCCCAGTATTTAATAGTGTAAGGATACTGTATATCTACTATTTTTTAAACCTAAAACAATTAACCTTCAGTAACCGAGCTAAATGTCATCCCGGTGTAAGATGACTAATATCCCCAATCAACCCCTCGATCGAGGCTAACTCGGACCCTGCTTTAATTTTGCATTTATTAGATATGATTCAAATTACTGAAATTACATTTGCTACATATGTTCTTGGGTGGCGTGATATCTAATATCTCAGAGCACAATTATCAGACAATGGGGTAATTGATCGACGTTGTGACCTAATGGGCTTGATATTGTGTTGGGCCTACAAGAGAGTATTGGCTGGAATTCTTGTAGGCATAATTGGATCGAACTATGAAAAAAATGAAAGCGAGATAAATGTCCTTTAAAAATTCTTGACAATGAAGATTGAAGAGACCGAAAATAGAGACTAAAGCTGTTGCTTTGAGTTAAGCAACAGAAAATATAATGAAAGCCTTGTTGTGAACTAGAATGGAATATGAATCTTTCAGAAAACATATTGAAACCGTCGTTTGATGCATCGTCACAATTTTTTGCGCGTTTCGAAAAACCTACATCATTTGAAGCTTTCTATCCTTTATTATCTAAGTGCCTTCAATACAACTTCAACTTATTCAAGTTACGTAGCGGGCAATAATGAGCGTCTTTTAGTGTTTGGAACTTTTCTTAGCTTTTAAATACCATGACACGTGTTCATTATATTTTGTATGTACTACAAATTATACAAAATCTATAAAAATATATATTTCTTTAAACTCATCTATACTTTTCTTATTAGAATTTCTGATTCACATAGCTGAGTGTAAATTTCCAAATAAGGTAAACGAATAGGAAAAGTAGGCTACGAAAAGAAAACTATACCATCAAATAGTCCCACCTGATCGTCTGAATTAAAGCAAGCATTTTACACTATTTGAACTTCTGAGGAGGAAGTAACTGCTTAACAGGGCTTGAGAGCAAAGTAAAACGGCTAAACTGCATAGGAAAACTGCTAAAAAGGAAAGAAAAAAGCTAGAAAGCACAGCAAAACGGCTAGAATCTATAAGAAAACGGCTAGAGAGCAAAGGAAAAAACTATAATGTATAGGAAAACAGCTAGAAAGCAAAGGAAAAAATTTAGAAAACACAGGAAAACTGCTAGGAAAACGGTGCATGAAGATAGAAAATAACCAATATTTATGGACTAAAACCAACCAGGGAGGTTACAAAACTCTTGCCCCAGAGAGATGTCGACTAAACAATAGGGATTACTGCTTCCCTCTGAAGAGACTACAACACGACACACACACACACATACAAACGGGCACACAAACACACACACACACACACATATATAATATATATATATATATATATATATATATATATATATATATATATATATATATATATACAGACTCTATCTGTTGTAGTAGAAGGGATTGTCAATATTCCATCTATGAAATTAACACTTTCTTAATTAGGTTATCCTTCTCCGCATTACAGAGACGATTAAAGTGTGAATGTGTAAGTGTAGCTCATTGAATATGAACAGCCAACTTTAATGTAGGGGAAAATTGAAGTCAGATAAATGCAACACTACACTTGTAGCATGTGCTGTATGTTATATAACACATTCAGGGGTGTTAACTTTCTAATGCTGTTATAGGGTGGTTTTGGTATATACTGAGGTTACTAAACGCAGTAATTCTGCAGTAACTTTCCAAATAACAAGGGGTTTCTGCGGCAGTGAAACCTTAAATCCGGAACTAAGTATGAAGGCTGATATAGGTCAAAAGATAAACGGATATAGAAACACTATTTTATCATTAACACATATTGCCGTTTGGTTAGTTATGTAAACGGAAGGATCTGCCATACTGTGGATAGTTTTAACAGAATCTCTTGACAAAAGGGGGGGAGACATTAATATTATTACAACGTGATGTTTTCTTTCACAGTTGATTTGGAAGAGCCATAATGTTGCTAACCTCCAGAAGCGCCATTTTATAGGCGAGGTAGGAGATTGAAGTGCGTGGGACTGTAATACGTTTTCAAACAAAAAAGGTGTCTGGATTTTATGCGTGATATTCAAACAGAGTCATGTTGTCTGGAAGAAGAATAAGAGGTGCTCGAATCATGTGGGGAAGATGCAAAGACACAAGAACACACGGGGTACATATGTATCTTGTCTGGAAGGAGAAGAAGAAGGAAAAGAGGTGCTAGAATAATGTGAGGGAGATACAAAGGCACCTAAGCAGACAATACCCATGCATCATGTCTCGAAGAAGAAGAAAAAGAGGTGCAGGGAGATGCAAAGACAACTGAGTACATAATACATATATATCTTGTCTGGAAATAGAAGAAGAAGTGCTAGAATCACGTGGAGGAGATGAAAGAAACCTGAGTACACAACATAACATATATCTTGTCTGGAAGAAGAAGAACAGATGTTAGAATCCTGTGGGAGAGAAGCAAAGACATTTGAGCACACAATACCCATTTATCGTGTCTGGAATAGAAAGATGAAGTCATCGAATAATATGGGGGATACACAAAGACACCTAAGCATACAACACACATGTAGCTTGTTTGGAACCAAAAGAGGTGCAAGAATAGAGAATAATTTGAGGGAGATGCAAAAACAGTTCAGCACACACGCGCATGTAGTTACTCAGGAATAATAAGGATCGCCAGAATAATGTGAGAGCGATGCAAAGACATCTGAGCCCACATCACTCACATGTGGCTTGTCTGGAACAAGAAAAGGTGCGAGAATAGAGAATATTTTGAGGGAGATGCAAGGACACCTCAGCACACACAAGCGCGCATTTAGTTTATCTGGAACAAAAAAGGATTCCCAGTATAATGTGAAAGCTATGCAAAGACATCTGAGCAAACATCATCACATGTAGCTTGTCTGAAACAACAAGAGGTGCGAGAACAATTTGGGGGAGATGCAAAGACACCTAAGCATACAATACACATACATCTTGTCTGCAAGAAGAAGAAAAGGTTCTAGAAACATGTGGGGGAAAAGCAAACGACAACTCAGCACACAACACACATGTATTTTGTCTGGAAAATAAGAAGAGAACTTCAAATAACAAGGGAGAGATGCAAAGACACCTGAGCACACAATAAACATGTATCTTGTCTGGATGATAAAGAAGAGGTGTTACAATCATAAGGGTGTAATGCAAAGACACCTGAACACACAATACACATATATCTTGTCATGAAGAAGAAGACGAGTTGCTCGAATCATCTAAGGGAGAATAATTTGAGGGAGTGCAAGTACACCTCATCATACACGAACGCGCTTGTAGTTTGACTAGAACAAATTGGATTCCAGAATAATTTGAGAGCGATGCAGAGATATCTGAGCCCACATAACAAACATGCATCTTGTCTGGAACAACAAGAGTATCGAGAATAATGTGGGGAGAGGCAAAGACACCTCAGGACACATATACGCGAGTATTTAGTTTGTCTGGAACAAATCGAACTCCAGAATAATATGAGTGCGATGGAGAGACATCTGAACCCTCTTCACACACATGTAGCTGGTCTGGAACAACTAGAGTTGCGAGAATAATGTGGGGAAGATGCAAAGGACACCTCAGGACACACACACACGCGCATTTAGTTTTACTGGAACAGAAAGGATTACAAGAAGATTGATGGACATCGATTTATAAAACATCTAGAAAGTTTTTATAATAAAAAGTTTTAAAAGTCAGTTCATCTTCGGTTTGATTTTGTCCTCTTTTCTTGCGGTAGAGAACACTATTTTTTTCATTAAAGTAATTGGTTCATGTTTCAAACAAAATACCAAATTTGCGGATAGTAAATCCATCAAGTTTTAGAATTTGCATTTATTTTCTAAGTTTATCTTTGTATTTAAGAAACTTACAGTGTGTCTTTGTAGTAAATACTTAGGTTCTTTGTTTAAAAAATTATGATAACAGAATGTAAAGTATTTTTCGACAATACCTCTAAACGTTTATGATAAATGTACCATGCATTCCGCGTTAAACGGATACATACTTCGGTTAACTATATTTTTCCGAATCTTATTAAAGCCTTGATAAATGTTTGTACAGACATGGACATGATAAATGTTCTGAGGGAAGACAACCTTCCTTTAAAAGCAGGCTTGGTGTAAGTACCCAGGATTACAGAGACAGGATGCAATATGTTTTGCCGGGAATTGTCAACAACGAACTAAATAGAACATGCAAGTGAAAAAAGTATGATCGCGATCTGATATTTTGTTTTACAAGTATTAATAACTTTATGTAGGTAAAATTAAACCATTTCATAGTCACAGATTTTTATTCCGAATACAGAATTATACAACGAACAAAAAGGCCTTAAATTGCAAACATATATCTACAAGTTGTACTTTATATTTACTATACAGTTTCACAAATACAACCCTTAGATTCAAAGCATAAAATGACCCCATGGGAGCATCAAGAAAATAAAAGACAATTCTGTGTGACCTTTGATACACTACTTCCATTATCTCTATCATAAAGTTGAAGCTCAAGAAAAGTTTACCAGATGGCCCTTAGAATCGTCCTCAGTTGTATATTAGAATTTAGGAAACGTCTCTCCTGAACACCCCAAAACCCTCCACTTGTCTAGGAGACTCAAGAACTGTGATCTAGTCACCCCCTTTATTTGACGAGGGTACCCAGATATTTTCCCGATTTGTGGACTGAGTCCGATATAGTGTCAGTCCTCTCTATCTGCCTCATTCTCTGAAAAAGGAGGCAGTGAGAGAAAGAGACGGAGGAGTCTTTTCAATTAAGCTCGTAGACCTAGAGTTTAAGAGATTCTTGGAAAACCAACTCACCCTTTTAACTCGTTCGCCGAGTCGGCCTTCGATACTACTTTGTTTCATATACTACATAATGCCACAGTGGCTCAAACAGTGTTGATACCTGTTTATTCCATGTCCAATTAGCATAAGCCTAACTGAATTATTATTTATAAAACTATGCCAGAAAGTAATCTTGACACGACTTAAGTCTATTACAACTGTCGTAAAAGTAAAAGACTCACCAATTATCGTGATAGGATAATAAATCAATTTCATTGTTTGTAACGTGACCTAACCTAACTCGCAACTCCCTCCCCCAAATCCATAATCCGCCGCTGGCTCACGGTCCGTTGACTTGTCAAGGGATTTGCGAATGGACTAAGCTGTAATTGAATGCACACAGTGGCCAGGTCTCTCCTGAGCGGATTGATGACGAAATTCCCGCTTAGTTTCATTATACAGCAAAGATCACAGATAAACCTTCGCTTTATGCCGCCCCAGAGCCTACGCATAACCAAAACAATGCAGCTATTGTACGCAGCCATCGACATGTACTCTGGCCTTATAGATACGCATAATGAGGTCGTTTATATTCAAGTTTAACCTATTAAATATTACTAAGGTTATTTTTAGTTTTTATAGGTGGGTAAGTGTAAATGATATTTTACTAGATTTACCTGACCATGTTTTCAGGTTTTACGTTCAACTGAAATAGTTAACGACTATTTCTTTTATTGCAAAGTCATGTAAAAACCATTTCAGCAAAAAATATTTTAAGAAACAAAACCTTCGTATGTCTTACTTATGACGTATCTGTAGTAAATATGAGACACTGTATGTTAAAATGAGTGCATAATTCCAGTAGGTCCCTTTTGAGTGGGACCATTTTTCAAACAGGTCGCAACTTACGTCTTGGTTTATATGGATTTGTAGGGGTAAAGAAACTATCGTTGGCAGCTCCAGAGAGGGAATTATGTGACCGAGCTGGAACTTGGTGTGGGGTATGTGTGCTGTTTAATGTATTATATGTGTTTTGTGCTTCTAAGGGTGTTTCAAGTAGCGATAGATCGTACTGAGTTAGGCAGTGAGTTTTTACAGGCAAGGGCGTTTGGAGTGATAATGTATGGCGCTGTCCTTAATTAAACTACACCAGAGCGAGTCCCAACGTCCGGGCGAATTCCTAGGTAAAACCAGTAATATAAACAAAAGTTTCAAGCAAATTCGTACTTAGGTTACCAAAAAAAATTATTTTAGTTACTGTTTATTAAATAATTACAAATAGTATAAAGAAAGAAAACATAACCTTGCGATAATATACATAACCTATAACATCAGCAGTTTTAAGAAATCTTATGTTATCACTTATTTTACATCAAATAGGGAGATATAACTAAATATATTGCATACCTTGCCCCCTTCGTAAAACGTTTTTCTTCAATACATGTGTAAAGCGAAAATCAATTCATTAAATGTTTTATTTGATAATTTTTATTTTTTTTAAACTGTATCATTATTGTGTCTCACAAAAAGCTTTAAAAAATGTATTTGAACTTGAGTGAATGAACAAATATAATTTAAAAGTTGGAACAAATAAAATAGTTATGTAAAGGGAGAGTGTGAACTTATAGAAGAAATTGGCCATTCAGAAACCACGCAATAATTCAACAATGATTGATCAGTAACAACATGAATTTAATTCAAAAACCAACAACTGCATTAAAAAGATAAAAACCACAGCACTAACTTTACTTTCAATTAATCTCCTCATATCAAAAGTACACTAAATTTTCTACACAAATTTAACAATTTTACAAAAACCCTAAACAGGAATAATAAATTTAAAGGAGGAATGTATGATAAAAATTTCAATATTAGAACCAAAATACATAAAATATCTACCTTAAAAACCCTATATAGTTACAACCCCTATTTGAAAGTATAATATTGAAAGCAATCGTAATACCAACTAAAATATTAAAAAAAAAACTCATAACACAACTAAGATTAAACCCTTACGTTAATTTCGATGCCAATGTCATTATCATCAGAGGGTCATATTACAAAATTACAAACTAGAAAATATTAACATCAGCCTAGTTTGTAACTTATTGTTTTCTAGATTGTAAATTTGCAATAAGATCCTCTTATTATGATGATGACACGATCGTCACGGATAGGAAAAGAGTGAAAATTAAAAGAACCTTAGGGAGAATAGAGATAAGATTAGGGTGAATATCGATACAAATAATGTGAATACAGGTAGGATGAGGGTCTAAAGCTGTAGGATTAGGGAGGACATAGAAAGGATTAGTGTGAATAGCATTACAATTAGGGTGAATGCTGTCAGGATAAAGCAAATGTTAGGGTAATATAGATACAAATAATGTGAATACAGGTAGGATCAGGGTCTAAAGCTGTAGGATTAGGGAGGACATAGAAAGGATTAGTGTGAATAGCATTACAATTAGGGTGCATTCCGTCAGGATAAAGATAATGTTAGGGTGAATATAGATACGAATAATGTGAATACAGGTAAGATCAAGGTCTAAAGCTGTAGGATTAGGGAGGACGTAGAAAGGATTAGTGTGAATAGCATTACAATTAGGGTGCATGCCGTCAGGATAAAGGTAATGTTAGGGGAATATCGATACGAATAATGTGAATACAGGTAAGATCAAGGTCTAAAGCTGTAGGATTAGGGAAGACGTAGAAAGGATTAGTGTGAATAGCATTACAATTAGGGTGAATGCTGTCAGGATAAAGATAATGTTAGGGTGAATATAGATACGTATAATGTGAACACAGGTAGGTTCAGGGTCAAAAGCTGTAGGATTAGGGAGGATATAGAAAGGATTAGTGTGAATAGCATTACAATTAGGGTGCATGCCGTCAGGATAAAGATAATTTTAGGGTGAATATAGATACGAATAATGTGAATACAGGTAGGATCAGGGTCTAAAGCTGTAGGATTAGGGAGGACATAGAAAGGATTAGTGTGAAGAGCATTACAATTAGGGTGAATGATGTCAGGATAAAGATAATGTTAGGGGAATATATATAGATTTAGGGAGAATAGAGACAGGATTTGGGTGAACACAGTTAGCATAAGGGTGAATATATTAGGGAAAATAGAAATAAGATTAGAGTCAATGATAGACTGGAATATGTTGATCACAGATAGGAATATTGTGAATAAGGGTAAGGTTAAGTTGAAATTAACAGGATTTAGGGAAAGAGAAATAAAATTAGGTAAAATATATACCAGATTAGGTTAAATACAGACACTATTAGACTAAATAAATATAGAATTAGGGTAATACAGATAGGATTGTTAGTTTATTTTCTGTTTCTTTTGTTCTCTGTTTTTTTTCTATTTGGCAAGATAAATATACAACTAGCTTCAATACATACTACATAACCTAAGTAGGGTACCTTTTTAATAGTCCCTTCCAGGGGTGTAAATATGTGTTACAATTAATTTAATAACAAACGATTATTTCAAAAACTTTAATATATACTACATTAGGTTGAACACAGACTCGATTAGGCTAAATAGATATAGCATTAGAGAGGATGCAGATAGCATTTTTATTTTCTGTTCCTTGTTTATAGCTTTTTGCTCTAATTAGCATAATTATTTAGTGATAAATATATCACTGGCTTCAGTACATACCATTTAATCTAAGTAAGGAACCTTTTCGTAGTCTCTTCTAGGGGTATAAAAATGTGTTATTATTATTTTAATAACAATCGCTTATTTCAAAAGCTTAGAAATAAATGAAATTTAAAAAAACGATTGTTATCATATTTTATTAATCTTTTCTCTTAGCTTAAGAACATCCAACTGTGTCTCATTCAAATGAATTATAGAGTATTTTACTTAAATATGAAATATACTTAGTATATATATGAGTTGAAAATAGATGTAAACGAAGTAAGTATCCCAATCGTATATTTATCTTGAAAACCATGTAAAACATTCCAATACATATCGATAGGTATTATATTATTAGGTCAAGGTACTGATTCTAGGATATATATAGAATCCCATTTTCTCCCATTTACATCACTATCTTGTTTACGTTCAATGTAATTAAATAATGATCTCCAATGAATATATTACACCAAGAGACTTTAGATTCCTCGTGTTGAATTTTTTTTTAACAACAAAAGTTTGAAGTAAATTTTAATTGATCCACGGTAAATTAGAAACTGTCTTTACTACAGTTTTGTAATTCCAAATATCGATACTTATTTTTCAATACTTTCCTAAACGTGTCGTGAAAACATAGGCTGATCATTGAAAATATCTCCCTTCCTTATGTGGCTTAGAGTTTCTTGTAAACGAAATTCTCTCCTCAGCTTCAGATTTGATAAATTATTTAAGCATGAATCAATCACATGACAAAGTAAATTTATGACAAACTCAAGAAAGGAGGCTGTAAATCAACCCGCCTAAAGTTACAAGATGGAGGACCTAATTAACCAGTTTGGTTTTGAGTGAAAAGCAAAGTCATAAACAATGACAAAAATAAGTGAAGCGTTGTGTAAAATATGTCGAATTAGTCACGTAAAAGTATATTTTCCTGAACATATTTATTTTTAAATTATTTTTCAAATTCCTTCTATTAGCGCACACACTCCTGATATATATTTTGTACATATTGTCTGTCGTTAATACAATACGTTTTTATTCATCCAGACAAGATAAAACACGTTAGTTTTACCCTATAGAGGATGACATTTTATGTTATTAGAGTTTTTTCGAATATTTTTTCAAAAATTAAATTATAAAAAAATAGGAAGGACTGGGTACCAAGTACTGAACCAAGTACCATAATGTTCGAAATCTAGCGCTTTTTGGCACTGAGCCAACTTCCCATTGCTAGAATGAACTTGTCAAAGATGTATATGAAAAATCTCCATTTTATAAGTTTAAATTGTTGCCATGGTTACCACACGATAAAATAAATACTGCTCTGTTATTAAAAATTATTGAAAAGAATAGAATTAACAAACAAACTAAATTAACATTGTTGAACCTTGCTTCGCAAACTGACAATGGGAAAGGAAAGAGAAAAGATACTAGTAAACAATGCAAGGGCGAAAAAAAGCGTATGATCAGTAACCAATGACAATAATACTCCAACACAATACATAGAAAGGAAAATTGCAAGGAAATTCGCTTTCTATTTTGCCACTTAATACTGTTATTCTGACATATGTATATAAATATTTATAATTATTATAATTTGTAATTACAAAATAAGTAGAAACTAAATAAACGTTTTCTTTGAGATGGCTAGGAATTGTATTTTAAACAAAAAAATTGGTATTACTTGTTGATTCTGCTAATATATGATCAGGAATATAGTTCAAGAGAAGTTTGGCTCGATCTCGAATCTTTTCAAAGTACAAAACTGTGTTTTGGCATTGTGACGTCATTTACTTTGTATTTTGTTTTAGACTATTTCTAACCTCTTTCGTAGCTTTATTTTCACAAGGGAAAAAACAAACTGTAATATGTAATGGAAAGTATCTGTTCAGATTCAGTTTTTTTATACAGTTCTGTTTTTGTAAGCAAAAAGGCTCCCTAATGAGAGCCAGCCCTTTGAGACAAAGGAAGAAGACGTTATGTAGTAGTGTAAAATGATGACGATACTTCCTTTGTCAACCGGCTAGCTTACACTTATATAGGATATAGTAGTACTCTCTTTTATAAAAAAAACTTTAAGTGTTGTAAAGTTATGTTGTTTTTATCTTTTGCTTAAAATTTGGTTTACGCTAAATTATTAAACTCAAACTATAATTGGTTTAAGTGTTTGAATCATTCTCCTTTAAAAAAATATATAAAGTAGCCCATAGGACCACCTGATTAAATATTGGGAATTTTTAAAACAATAATATTTATTGGTAAACCATCTCAAAAGGCTACAAGACCTTTTTATTTGGTAATAACAAGCAAGTCACATACTTACGCGCTAATGCTTTATGAAAACATTGCGGTTATCTTCTTATATGGCGGCCTTTGACCTCTTGGGATTTAAACGTGGAAACATGAAGTCTAACAATAGTAAAAGCGTGATGGAATGTATCGTATCTTATATCTTTTAGTTGTCTAAATAGAGAAAGGTTTTTTTTAAAGTAAGAAGTACTACAGTGAAAAACTATTATAAACTACAACAGTTACAATATATCTACAATTTGAGAAGGCTAAACCAACCCACATTTAGGTGTATCACAGTATAATCCCATCCGACGAAAAACTCATAGCGGAAGAGAATTTATATTGTTTGGCATAATGCTCCCTTAAAGCTTGTCACTATATTCCGTCCACCAGGAGGAACGAGTGAAGCAAGAGAAAGCATGCTGAACTATAGTCACATCTGGAGATGTGGAAAGTAAAAGCCTTTCTTGGAATATCGGCAACCCTCATATTTTTTTGGTTCTTCTGACATTCAGATTAGGATTGAATTCAGAATCAAAACCTTGCGACGAATTTACATTGTACCTGGATCTCTCGCCTTTATTCTAAATCCAAACTTGTGCTTCGGAAAATTTCGACAATATTTTAAAGTATAAATGTAAATAAGTTGTGAACTATAAATGAACAGTTGGTTGCCTTGGTACTGACCAGTGGTCAAAATCACTAAATGCCAAAAATTCTGAAGAAAAAACTGAATCAATTTTAGACTTAATAGACACAATCAATTTTTATTTTGGCGAAGTATTTAAAAAGTGAAAACATAATATATCAATTATATTACAGAAAAAAAAACTGTAAAATTTCGTCAGAGTTTTCTCGGAATACCTGTCCTGAAAATTTAACTAGACCCAGCATCCATTTTGCAACACGCCACCTCTGGATATTGTGTTGACCAATAAAAAAACGGTAAAACTTTCGGCAACATTGTTTCTCGTAATAATTCTATCACTTTGTGTCTCCGCTACTAAATTGTTTCTGAAATTTCCAACGAATGTGTAAATTTACAATAAAATTATTTCTCTGCTATTTAATTGTACAATTTCATTTTTTCTATAAACTTGACTTTATTGACCTGGAAAATCCTTAAATAATTTAAACTAAGGGAGGCCATGTTACACGCAGTAAAAGAGTTGAGCTTAGCAAATATGTTAAACTTGTGAATAAGTTCTAAAACAATAACTGGACGTATAATAAAAAGAAGATTATAATGAACACCATGTTTCTTAAACTGCAAGACTTGTTATAGAAAAACTAAAGTTAAACGAATACACCCACGAAGGTTGCGTGCAATTTATACACCCGCTTCCATTTGTTCACGAAGTTTCAATTATCTTTCTCAAGTCTACTGTAAGAGACAAAGTGAAAATTTTACATTCCTTCCAGTATTAGAAGTATGTATTTTGTTAAATGTATCAACTATAACAACAATATTATTGGTTGTATAAATTTTATTCCTTTGATTATTTTACGTTTTACAGAAATCAAGAAATGTAAAACTTTTAAATCAGTTTGTCTATTTTATAGAAACCAGAATCTGAATGAACTAAAGTAAAATGGATCCTTCTCAACCCGATATGGCATTAAAGATGGATACGACAGCTTCTACTTTCCCCCTTTTGTTTCTTTGTCCCTTTATGAGCGTTGTGTAACATTGCTAGCTCCGAATACTCAGGATTTATCTTAATATTGCCTCCTTATAGTACACCAATTATGTCTACTTGTAAACTTTCGGTAAACTGTTTTATTACAATTATTATAATGTTCTAAGAATATTCCAGCCTGTACAATAACATGTTGAGTACCAAAGTTTCCTGTCATTCCAACAACTGGTGATATTAACTCTCGTAGACCCGTTTTGGAAACCTTCTTCAGTCACAATCTTCTATACACTCTTTATGATGGAGGCTCTCTGAAGCACTCAAAATATTTAATGTGAAAATCCTAGATATACTCAACTTATTACGGGTATTGAAGTTTTGTTTTTAAATAAAGTTTTACAAGACGCTAATTTAATAATACTAATATTATACAGTAATGAGAAATCTTACATCTTGGTATCCAACAAACTTCAACTTATTATAGGTATAACTATTATGGTATAACTTTATTTCAATAGACACAGTGAAACGATGAGGGGTGATAGCGTTACACAAAATTGGGGTTCAACGTAATATTTATACATGACTGTTTTTTGTTAAATATTTATTTATCAATGCACATACATTTCATATGCAAAATATTTTAAATTAATATTTGGATGAAGTTTTTAGTCAATCAATATTAGACATATTGATATTATCAAGAGCTTTGTACATGGATAACAGCGAAAAGGATTCCATGGTTTTCAAATCGTGAACGAAGCTTTTGATAACAATACATTAAAATCTACCAGGGAATTATAAATATTTTTTTATAAACGAACTACATGTGCATTGATGAATAATATTTAATAAGAAAAGTTTTAAAAATCATATATATATATATATATATATATATATATACATATATATATATATATATATATATATATATATACATATATATACATATATATATATATATATATATATATATATATATATATATATATATATATATATAAGTTACGTTTTATATTAGGCACTTTATTTAACGTAGCCTACTACTGCGACACAACATCACTTAGAATCTTTAATCATATATCAAAATATTGTATAGCAGG
>JBAIZL010000425.1:1957500-2195000 GCA_036971475.1 Prosapia bicincta
AATTGTTATTGTTGTTAATGTAATTATCAATTTAATAATTAAATGATTCTTACGAGCTTTGTAAACGACTCTCTGAATAAAATTGTATATTTTTCCAATATTCACGTAAAATACAACTTTTATAGAAAATAAATCATGCATGTTATAATAGTAAAGGAATAATAAAATAGTTTCTAATAAAAAGTAGCACTTACTTATAGATTTATGTAGGATTGGTCTGTTCATGCATACGTAATGACATGCTTCCTGAACTTTTGCAAAACTCGCTTAAATAAAAATACTAATTTAAATTTGAAATATATGTAGACACAGCCCCTACTAGGAATAACTGAATAATGTCATTAAATTGTTAGATATTTTTATAAAAAAAGTTTGTTTTTCGTGAAAGGGTACATGACGTAATTCCCTTTTAGCTTGACACATTATTCAACAATGGTCGCCGATAAAACCAGGCGCTTTATACATACCAAAATCATACAAATAACACACTACCTCCAAATGCCAGGTGCTGCTTTGGTCTAGGTAATGACCCTTAGCTCCAGTCTCGAAGTCCTTCGTGAAAGGATTGATGACGTAATTCCCATTTAGCTTGTTTCAATTCACAACAAAGATCGCAGATAAACCCAGGTGCTTGATACATAACTACAGCCTATACATAACACACTACCTCCTAATTTCAGGTGTTGTATTGGACTAGGCGATGACACCTAATCCCGGTCTCCAAGTTCCTCGTGAATGCATTGATGACGTAACTCCCACTTAGCCAGGCTCTTATGCTACAAAGATCGTAAACAAAATTAGCGCCTTATAAACATCCCAAGTCGCTGTAAATAGCACAATACGTCCAAATGTCATGTGTTGCATTGGACTAGGTGATGACACTTAACCCCGGTCTCCAAGTCCTCCGTGAAAGGATTGATGACGTAATTCCCATTTAGCCTGGTTCGTTATACAACAAAGATCGCAGATAAACCAAGGCGCTTTATACTTCCCCAGAGCTTGTACATAACAGAAACAATGCAGCTATTGTTTGCTCTTGCGTGGACGTGTGATTCTAATCTGTGCGATGATGGAATATGGAGCACGACACGATATTGTTATTGTTTTACTGGATCAATTTTTAATTTTTTAGTTTAATATTTTTACTAAATATTGTAGAAATTTCACGAGAAACATTTCTTTGATACAATAAATCATGAGTTTATTTAATATTTCGATTAGCATCGAAAAGCTTCTATTAATCAACGTGCGACTTATCGACTTTATTTTTATAAGTATTAAAAGTGGTCAATAAATTTCGCATTTACACTTTCATCTATCGTTTGCCTTATTACATTAATGTTATACACTGAGATATAATATGAATAAATATATAGGTGTGTCACATATTCTACCGTTTTGTTAATAACTTTAGAGCTGTGCATACATTTAAAGAGAGTTTTATATGAATGAGAACGGTAATTCATGGGGGTTACGTCCCAGCGAATAATGAAACCAACTGTATATGGAAAGGGGAAAGCTACGTTCCACAGTACTGCACACTTAGAATACAGTATGGTATATTTACGTACTGCATAGTGACATACATATTTTTCATTGTTTACAAACTTTTTCTCTCAATCTAAAAATTCGGAAATTTTAGTATTTCAATATGCGCGTTTGCACAAACAAAAAACGAATTCCTCTATGTTAAACAATATCCATTAATTTTTAAATGAATAAAATAAATTATTTTAAAAAGATTTTGACAAACAATCTCTTAGAAACTGTTAATTTGATTTCTTTTTGTTCTTGGTTTCTTTTGATTACTAAAAAACTTGTTATTTGAATTTCTGCACGATTTTTTTTTTGTTCTTTACACACCTCCTTATGTGACGATAGCCCTTCTTTCAGCTCTCGATTAAATTTTAATGCGCGTCATGCTTATACTTTCTTAAATTTTTTTTCGTGTAACACACTACTGACTCGTTAACGCTAAAATGCTTCACGATCGTACTATGATTTATAATTGTAAATTCTTAATCAAAGTTTTTTTCCTTTTTCTTATAAAATCAGAGTTTAATGGCTAGGATAAGCATTAAAGGGCAAAAATAAACTACACAAAACAATTCACAAAATAATTCCAGAAGTAGACGCAACGTTTCAAAAATCAGACATGGCAAGCACATGCGAAACCTGTTTAGTAACTGATGGTATAAACGAAATCCGAGTAAGTTACGGCCGCCGGTTACGATTATGAATGTTTGGATTTCGAAAACTACTAAATAAAAATTAAGTAAACAGTAATGATGGAGTTTATGTATGGAGTTGAATGAGGGTGCTGGATTGACTATTCGTCGTTTGTCATTGACAATAACCCCTATATGCGCGTTGACTATCGAAAACTTTAATTACGTGACAACTGTATACACACACACAAACACACACACACACACACACACACACACACACTTACTCTCTCTCTCTCTCTCTCTCACACACACACACACACACATATATATATATATATATATATATATATCACTTACACTTCATATATTGTAACAAGAATCATACTAGGCATAGGCCTATATAAATGGAGAGAGAGAGAGAGAGAGAGAGATTGTGTTTGTTTACATAAGTCAATTTATTTAGAGATTCCAACATCTTTTATTAGTAAATATTTATATTTAGAGTGCGTATATTACAAAAACATAACACACTATTATACAAAAAAAAAATATATTTTAAAATAATTTTCAACACATATCTCAAAGTAGAAAATATTAAAACTAGAATGCATAAAGCGGAGATAGTAGCAGTGAAAGTATTAATTTAACTTCAAAATTATCATATAAGCAATGTTGTTGCTCTTAATTTTATTATTAGTAACAGGATTAGGATATTGTGAGTAGATATGTCGGCACTTTGGGACAACTACACCTAACTGGCCCTGTACGTCACCTAGGACTATAGGGGTAGTTTTGGATGATGCAGGCGATCGACGCGGCCTTGACCGAAGCCTATGGGGGTGGGTTCGACCACGTTTAGAGGGGTAGGGGTAGTTTTTCGAAAAAAATAAATTCTAACCCACTGACCTAAGCTAGCCAAAGTGCACCTAACCTAACCTACGTGTACGGGGGTGTCTTCAGCTACGTTCAGGAACTTCCCCGGGGGTTGCTCCGGGGGTAGATTCGGGGTGGGGGGTTGTTTTCGAAAGAAGTTTGGAAAAATGTGTCTTGACTGATGGGGTGAGTCTAGAGTGTATTCTCGCTACGGTTGGGGGTAGTTTCATCTAGGGGTGGTTTTAAATAATATATGAAATTGCCAAATATCGATCGGTTGGATCAAATGACTGTATGTGGTATGTATAAAGTCCATTATGGACCGTTGCGGGGGCGGGTTCACCTGAGGGCCGATTTCAGATTGTCAAAAATAATCGGGGTCCTAGGTAAAATCCACCCGCGAACCAGGCATTAGTTAAAGCCGCCAAGGAGCAGGTAGAGCCAATATGGAGCACGGTCTCGGTTAAAGCCAATCCGAAGCCTTGCCCTAGGTAACCCTTGGAACCTGGCCTTAGGTAAAGTCACCCCGGAGTCGTGCTTGAGGTAAGGCCACCCAGCAGCCAAGCCTTAGGTAAAGCTAACATGGAGCAAAGCCTCAGGTAAAGCCCTCCCGAGGCCGACCCTCAAGTAAAGCCGCGCTTGAGAAAAGCTTCAGGTAAATTCACACTAGAGTAAGGCTTTAGGTGGGGGGTTGTTTTTAATAATATATGAAATTGCCAAAAATTGATCGGTTAGATCAAATGACTAAACAACCGTAGGGGCTATGTTTAAAGTCCATTTTGGCAAGCTGTGGGGGGAGGGTTCACCTGGGGTAGTGTTCAGATCGGAGCAATCTACTCATCGGATACTGTTTGTTAAACCCTAGTCAGCCCGGGCATCGGATATTTTGTGTTAACTTGTAGTCAATTTATGCATCGGATATTATGTGTTAGTTTGTAATCAACCTACTCATCGGATACTATGTGATAATCATAGTCAAGCTATGCTTTGGATACTGTTTGTTAAACCATACTCAAGCTATGCATTGGGTACTACGTGATGAACATTAGCCTGGCTATGCACTGGAGATTATTTGTTGGGCTATAGTCAAGCTACTTATCGGATACTATATGTTAACCCATAGTTAAAAATAACTATTAGTTAACCATTAGCCCAGCTATGCTTCGGATACTTTATGTTGGTCATTATCCAGGCTATGCATTGGATGTGTTAACCATTAGTCAGGCTACACATCGGATAACATGTGATATTCCATAGCCAGGCTCAGCATCGGCTACTATGTGCTAACCATTAGCGAGGCTATAAACCGGATATTACGTGTTGGGGCATACTATGTGTTAATGATTAGCCAGGCTATGTATCAGGTGTTATGTGGGTAATTTGTGGGCAGCTTGTAGGATAGTGTGTGATAACCATTAGCTAAACTATGCACTGGATATAATGTGTTATACTTTGTAGGCCCATGTCTTCTTAGCATAATATCTATGCAGGCTTACACACATATATGTTCAACACATTATGTATTCTATTATATATTTAGGCTTAACATAGTATGATAGCATGCATGTTGGCTTAGCATAGTATTTATGTAGGTTTACACGCATATTTGTTTAACAGAGTATATATGGCTATTTAGAGTATATTGCATGCTGGTTTAACATAGTATATATGCCTATATTGGTTAGCATTGTATGTATATAGGTTGCGTGACTTTTTTTAAATTATATTGTAATATTTGTTGACCGTCATGGGCGTGATAGGTTATGCATTGTTAGCTATACCATATAGTACTTCCCGTATTATACGGTTGCCAGGTTCTACCTGATGGACGAGGTGTAAATGTGTGTCAGGCTCAGATCATATAGGCTTTGGCCAGTGGTTTACCTACATAGTAGGCCTTATATTAGGCACATTTAGGGATTCATGTAAGTCGGCTTAGCATTGTATGTATGCAGGTTTACACGCATATTTGTTTAACACATTATGTGTGCTATCACGTATGTTGGCTTAACATGGTATATACGCCTATGTATGATAGCATGCATGTTGGCTTAGCATCGTTTTAGGATCGTTTTATATCATATATTTATTCACGTTTTGTGATAGGCCTTATTATTAGTGTTTCTCCATATATACCTTCATATATCTAGATACATTTACAGCTATAGGATATATCCATTGAGGCTATTTGATTATTTACACTGATTTCTGATTATATATGTATGCCTTGGTATGACGATATTACATAGTAAATCGATACAGTAATCAAAACAGAACCACTCGCCTTGATTCACAACGACACAGCTGTGCGGGTTATAGGCTTGCTACAGCGGTCACCGGCTGCCGTTGCGGTTTTAAGATAATGCGTTATCGCTGCAAGTCTGCACATGTCTAGCACACGATCACCAGCTATGTAGGCCAAACGTATTCCCTCACACGATAAGGCTTTGTTGCTTTGTTTATATTTTGTAGCATAGACAATCATAACCCCTTGCCCCGCATCAGCCAATTTATTTAGGGATAGAACACTCTAGTTAGGGTGAGCCTACTACTTGCCTAGAGTCGCTCGGGCCTCGATAACAGATACGTCATCAGATATATTAAATTAGAGCCTGACTCTAGTGTGATTTTGCCTCAGGCCTTTCTCCAGGGTGGCTCTAACTAGGGCCAGGCTTTACCTAAGTCCATACTCCAAGGTAGCTTTATCTAAGGTCTAACTCCATGGTAGCTTTACCTAAGGCCTAGCTCCTGGGTGACTCCAGTATGACTTTACCTATGACCCTATTCCAAGGTAGCTTTACCTAAGACTTGGTGGAGGTATTTGTCTTGGTCGAGATGCTGTAATTGATATAGCAACCATCCTGGCCAGACTCTTGGGTAGCTTTACTTAAAGTCTACCTCCAAAGAGGCTTTACCTAAGACCAGGCTCCAAGGTAGCTTTACCTTAGGCCTTTTCTCCAGGTGGCTTTACTTAAGGGCCGGCCTTTTGTTGGCTAAACCCACGCTGCAGGGATGCTATACCTGAGGTTTGGGTGGCTCTACCTTCAAGATAGTGTGTTATCTCTGCAGGTTTGCACATGTCTAACACACGGTTACCGGTTATGTAGGCCAAACGTATTCCTTCAAGCGATAAGGCTTTGTTGCTTTGTTTATTATTTAAGTAGCATAGACAAATTTTGAGTTTGGCAATCATGTCCCGTGATCCTGGGTGACTTTTACCTAGGACCCCGATCATTTTTTGCAATCTGAACACTACCCCAGGTGAACCCTTCCCCCACAGCTTGCCAAAAGGGACTTTAAACATAGCCCCTACGGTTGTTTAGTCATTTGATCTAACCGATCAACTTTTGGCAATTTCATATATTAATAAAAACAACCCCCCACCTAAAGCCTTACTCTAGTGTGAATTTACCTGAAGCTTTTCTCAAGCGCGGCTTTACTTGAGGGTCGGCCTCGGGAGGGCTTTACCTGAGGCTTTGCTCCATGTTAGCTTTACCTAAGGCTTGGCTGCTGGGTGGCCTTACCTCAAGCACGACTCCGGGGTGACTTTACCTAAGGCCAGGATCCAAGGGTTACCTAGGGCAAGGCTTCGGATTGGCTTTAACCGAGACCGTGCTCCATATTGGCTCTACCTGCTCCTTGGCGGCTTTAACTAATGCCTGGTTCCCGGGTGGATTTTACCTAGGACCCCGATTATTTTTGACAATCTGAAATCGGCCCTCAGGTGAACCCGCCCCCGCAACGGTCCATAATGGACTTTATACATACCACATACAGTCATTTGATCCAACCGATCGTTTTTTGGCAATTTCGTATTTTATTTAAAAACTACCCTTAGGTGAAACCATACCCGCAGCAGTCCATGCCGGACTCTAGACATATCCCGTACGGTCATTTGATCCATCCGATCGATTTTTGGCAATTTCATATATTATTTAAAAACCACCCCTAGGTGAAACTACCCCCAACCGTAGCGATAATACACTCTAGACTCACCCCATCAGTCAAGACACATTTTTCGAAAATTTTCTGAAAACCACCCCCCACCCCGAATCTACCCCCAGAGCTACCCCCGGGAAAGGTTCTGAACGTAGCTGAAGACACCCCCCACACGTAGGTTAGGTTAGGTGCAATTTGGCTAGCTTAGGTCAGTGGGTTAGAATTTATTTTTTTCGAAAAACTACCCCCTACCCCTCTAAACGTGGTCCAAACCAGCCCCTCTAGGCTCCGGTCAAGGCCGCGACGACCGCCAGCATCATCCAAAACTACAACTATAGTCCTAGGTGACGTACAGGGCCAGTTAGGGGTAGTTGTCCCAAAGTGCCGACATATCTACTATTGTGTGTCATTAAAAAAATTATTAAATTTGTTTGAGTATACTTTGATATATGTAGACATTTTTTAAACAAAACTTATTAGGTTTAAAAACAAAATTTTTTGTCGCTATGACTGTTTTTTTACGTTTCTCAAATTACCACACCCTAAAAATATAATCGGCATATATATTAAAATATTTATAGTATATGATCATAATAATATTATTTTATATAGCATTATAAGGTAATATATTTTATCGCTAGAAACAATGCAATTTCCCTTTCGCAATTCGACTTTAACCGGCTCTGTTGTACCGATGAAGTAGACGCAAGGTGTTGGAAGTTAATTGTATTTACTACGATAAATAAAGACGCAATAAAGACTCATTGGAGGGTTGAGACTTATATCTGCTACGTAGTTGCAGCGACAACTGTTGGAATCTATTTAAAACTGTTCCTACTATATTATTATTATTAGGGCGTTTTCTAAATAACTGTGAAAAATATTGGTACAAAATGACGTTTGTGCTACTCAAAAAATCAATTGTGATTGCAATACTCACTACATAAAATGTTGGTACCAATAAATTATACAACCTAATGTATTTAAAATTAGCACAACCTTGATACTAACCCTACTCATACAACGTAATGTGCTACACAACTATTGTGATTACAACCATCACTACATGAAACGGTGACAACATTATTTTACTGTATTCATTTACCTTCTAGACAAAATTTTTCTCTTAACTTGAAGTATTGGGAATTTATTATCTAATTTTACAAACGTAAAATAATCTTTGGTTTTTGCATCTCGTTTGTTCTTTACCGGAATTGCTTTATCATTGTTCCAACTGAGTTTTAGAAACCATATTGGTTGCATATCTTGTGATCGCCTTCCTAAAGTACTGCTTCGTAAGCATGGAGGATAGGTTCTCCATCCCTGCAGTAGTTTATCAGCCAACGCTACGCACGTTATGTTCAAGGTAATAGGTTTCCGTGACGTCACCACTGCTAAGAGTTCACAGATCCTCTCTTAGTTGTACAAAAACGTAGTTGGTATTCTGCGGTGAAACCACATCTGAAAGACCATTAACATCCTGATAATAAAACTCAATCCTGCAAAACAAGCCGGATGCAGCAGTAGAGCAAGGTGGCAACGTCAGACGATGACGTAAAGTCTACTCATTATGTGAAACACTGCTCTGGTTATCTCCTACTTAACTCTGATGTCTACCCGGTCTATGATATGTTTCCAGTAACTGTGACCACATTATTCCTCTTGGCATCACACTATTCTAGCACATATAAAGGCAATAACGAGGGAATGCAGCATTATATAGCATCTCGGTTCGTGTAAGTGATGTGTGTTTAGAGTAATTCTAGCTTACCGCATCTATTAGTTGTGAAGGAAGTAGCAATTCCCTAGTAATATTGTATTGTGTAGACCTCGTTAGAATGAGGAAAGGCATTAATAGCGAATAAGATAAACTGTGGTTAATAAACATAAATACAGGGGTTTTAACTTTACTCATTGCAGGCTATAACGTTCTTAGGTCTCCGTTTATATATATATATATATATATATATATATATATATATATATATATATATATATTGTAACTGTGTTGTATAATCACTTTTACAGTAGTAAAGATATGTAGTGAATGAATATATATATTTGAAGGGCAAACACATACATGAATAATATATATAAAAATTATTCACCTCATACAATGTATAAATTGTTATTAACCTTCGAGTCACATACACCCCCCCACACGCACTTACACATACACACACACACACACACAATGGGAGCATTAAGACATGACATGTACATTGTTGCCTACCCAAAGTAAACCTCCTCCCGTCAGGGGTGAAAAACGATAGTTTTCGCAAGGGTGAAAAACTTCGCAGATGACACCGCTATCTTGTCAGTCGCTCAATATGAGATAGACGTAACCGCTAAATTGAACATACCCTGGACAGCGTCAGTAACTCAACCAGACAGAAGTTCATAAATCTTAATGAAACCAGTTAACTCATATTATACGCTATTTACAAAGTATAATAATATATAACATTGATATTTATAAGGAGATAATTTGGTTTTCTATTTATATGAAATAGGTTTGATCACTAATATTAAAAAGATAAAGCCACACTTTCAATAAAATGCAATAAAATGGCTACTTTGAAAGTAGTTATTCTAAACGTACTAATCTGAGTGAATTTTACAGTTAATTCTCTTAAGAAACGAAATTAATCTGTACAATTCTGCTTCCAGAGTAAACACTCTACTATAGACCAGGAGTGCCGACATAACGAAACTATTCAGACTATTCAAACAAAACACTTGAAGACGAATATGTTTTGCATGATGACGTCTCTCAGGCATTTGATCCCTGGGTTTCTGTTGATATTGTTTTACTTTGCAGACGGAATGGTCCGAGTAAACGTGTTCGGGAGTTCTCGAGTTTGAACAACTTCATCGAAGCGAAGGCATGGTCTCTGACCTGGTGAAGTAACTTTTCCTTACAAGAGATATATCGGTGGGTTGAAGTACTATTATGGTTATCCTTGCAGACGACACCGCTATCTTGTTCGTCGGTCAATGTGAGATAGAAGTAATCGCTAAATTGCAGCATACCCTGGACAGCGTCAGTAACTCAACCAGAGGTTCATAAAGATTAAGAAAAGCAAGTTAACTCATATTATACGGTATTTACAAGGTATTATAATAATCTAAAACATTGATATTTATAAGGAAATAATTTGACTTTCTATTTATATGAAATACGTTTTGTCACTCATATTTTAAAAATATACTCATTTTAAAATAACACTTCCTATAAAATATACATACGTATTTATTTTGTGGTAAAAGCAAACGAACCCACATCAACCGGATATTCAACAAAATTCTGTTACTTTGGAATTTTCCATGTGCAGGTTTTTTTTTATTTGCAAACCACTTTATTTTGTTACGACTGTGAGTACCTTTCAATTATTCTTTTTGATATAAGGGTTTTTAGACTCTTTGAAGCTTAAAGGGAGACAAACAGAACGAGGCCTATCTGAAACATGTCTTCCTCGTGACACGGGCTTCTGGGAATCGAGAATAACAACTTCCTTCATGTACACTGAGCCAAAACGAACAGCTGCCTTCTAAATAAAATTTAGCATTACCAATAGTCAGATACCAATAAGTCAGTAATAGTTCCGGAGCGACGAAAGTATCCCACTGAATAACGAAGCTGATAACGATCAGTGGTGTTTTAGTAACAGTGATTTGTTATTAATAAAGATGAATACTCATTAAATAACAAAACATTTGCTACAATTATTTAAATTACCTAAAACTACTTTTCGCTAACCAGTATGTTAGTAACCCAACGATAATGCTGTGTTAGCGAAATATACGTTATTGTTGTTTGAATATTTGTTACAAGGGATTTTGTTGTTTAAAGAATATTTCATTTCTAAAATTGAAAACTAATCTAGAAAGTAGTTTCTAATGAAAGTGAATTGATTTTTTTTTCAACTTTAATAAAAATACTATTATTATTAATTTCCTTGTCTAACACCTTGTCTATAAGAAATAAATCTGGTTGCACATGTTTTCAATGTTATTTAAAATTTCTATATCGTTTAAAAGTCTCATTTTATTCATTTATGTCATTTAACGGAACATATTTTTAAAGGGAATTTAAACAGATATCGTGTTTATAAAGGTGTTATTATTATCTTCTGATATTTTCAACGACGATAGATAATCGTGATTGTCTATTTCTGTTTTTATTTAAATATTGTATTCAACTTTTCATCCAATTTCTAAATTGAATACGTCTTTTGAATGGGTATGTTTTGCACGATTTAAAATCATTTCGTCACATCAAGGCACGCACTACATATTTTTTCTAAGTTTATGTGTTAACATATGATGTTAATACACTAGTGATACAATAAGTTAGGTGTTTATGATACCCTATTTATTGTACATTCTTAATTTAAAATGTTATGTTTAATAATTAATAAATGGTTTATTTATATTTCGTAACCTTAGTTAATTCAATATAATGATAGGTTATATATTTGCACTTAAAAACTAAAATTCCTTATTACATTTAACATTACTTTAGAACCGACTTCAAAAAAATACGCTAAATAGAATTTGTATTCACTAAATAGATCAGATTTTATTAAGGGTTTTCTATGAACTACATTCATATATTACCATAGATTCTATTAAAGCTATATTAACTACATTTCTTCCAGTAAGCATTCACTTCTGTAGGATTGTTTTACTGACTAATGTTTTTTTTACAACTATATACCATCTAGGTAGCGAAATCTCTCCTCATTTCATTTCGTAGTCTATAATTTGGTCCCATATTTTGTACCTTTTTAAGGATGCTACATAAATTTTGTAAAAGCAACATAGTATCAGTAAAGCATCAAGTTGTGATAAATACAAACATTCCATAGACAAACGATATCACAATAAACAAGAATTAAAAGCGTTACAATTCATACAATTTTATTTTAAAGCTAAACGTCTGGCGATCGATTATTTGCAACTTGATTGTGATCAAAACAATTTTCACCAGGTGGCCTGGATTTATTATTATAGGCATAATAGATATTATTTCTTCTTTTATCTTATTATGATTGCTTAAGACTGCCTTAACATTTGTGGTTTCGTTTTCCATCTTCACATGGTTAATAGGTGATGATTCTTATTACAAACATACTATTTACGCAAGGAAAGAAAAGAAATGATTTTAGAATTTTTAGAAGACATTTCTTAAACATTGAAAATTGACTATTGGTATTATTTTATTATTATTTAGAAAATGTATTTTGAACAAGACATTCAGGTACAATTTCTTAGGATTCAGATTTCAAAATTTATTTTCGATTACATTCTCTACTGCAAGCTCGTAGTTAGGAGGAATATTTTCAAGCGAAGGAATAATACAATACATGATTATGTTACCTTAAATTAGCTCTAATTATGTCTCTCAGGTATAGGGACACCCGAAATTCAGCTCATGTAGGAACTAGCCCCTCGTGTACAACATTCTTCTCTTACGCACATTATATATATATATATATATATATATATATATATATATATATATATATATATATATATATGTGTGTGTGTGTGTGTGTGTGTATGTGTGTGTGTGGGTGAATTTGTGGGTGGGTGTGTGTGTGTGTGTGTGTGTGTGTGTGTGTGTGTGTGTGTGTGTGTGAGTGTGTGAGTGTGTGTGTGTGTGTGTGTGTGTGTGTTAGTGTGTGTGTGTGAGTGTGTGTGTGTGTGTGTGTGTGTGTGTGTGTGTGTGTGTGTGTGTGTGTGTGTGCATGTGAGTGTGTTGTTAGGTTCACCTAGTCAAAGCTAGATAAGATTGTATTGAAGTATCGGAACTGATTTTATGAATTTCAAAATGAGAGGATTTACTCCGGATCGTAACTATTCATCATCATCATTAAATATATAAATGTATATTAAAATACAGATTTTGTACTGTTTACTAGACGGAGCTCTACATACCACTATACATAGTCTACTATATATTCACTATATCCTTAGAGTAGATAAATTGTGTAAGTCTTGTTTGAATACAATGTTCTTTATTCTACTCCCCTGCAGAACAGTTGGATGCCTTTATACAATAACCCAGATGTAATGCAGGAAGTCTCGCACTGAAATGAATGCTGACGTCACATTTACTTGCCATTGTACACAATACGCGATCTATATAAAGTAAAAGCCTAAGTATAAGTTGGTACTCACCTTTTCAAAAACTTGAATATTTTTACAATAAAAATATATATTTAGGATCACAGTTTTAGGCATACATGAGATGGCCTAGGAAATGTTACGTATCGTTATAATTTTGTTTTTAAAATTGATATGTTTTCACTTACACATATATGTATGTATGTATGAATGTTTGTATGTATGTGTGTAAGTAAAAGCCTTATGCATGACTAAACCACTAATACGATCACCATGAAACTTTGGTAAATTGTTGAGTATATTCCTCGAAAGGTTTCTGGCTACATCACAATTTTGTTCAACATGAAATTTTTAAGCGAAAAGATATCATAAAATAGGACTTTTATCCTATCTTAAGACGTTTCATTGAATTCATTCCAAATTATGGTTGCTAGGAAACAATCTAAAATAAACAATCTAAAATTATTTTCAGCACATTTCAAACAATATACCAAAATATTATATATCCGAATGTACTTCAATAACTAACATTCAATCTAGAGCTTTTGTTTTCACACTTTTCTAAATCGACTGTTATAGGTTGAGCTATTATTATGTTAATAAATTATTAAAATATTAAATTAGGTTTACCTAATGTAAACACGCCATTTATAGACTTTTTAGGCGATACGAAGTTCGCCGTGTCAGCTAGTATATATATATATATATATATATATATATATATATATATATATATATATATATATATATACACACATATATATATTTATTTATTTATATTTATGTGTAGGTTTGCAGCTATAATAGAAGCAAACGTTGGTGATAAATGTGATCGAAAGAAAATAAGGTAAGCTCTTCATAACAACATCAAAAATGTTGACAGTTGATGAACGTCAATATTAATAAATGAGATACACACTTACTCTAATATGTTAATAATTAATTCCCAGTATTTATCGATTGAAAGGATACTGTGTCTTTAAACCTAATACAAAAAACCTTCAATAACCGATCTAAATGTCATTCTGGTGTAAGATGACTAATATCCACAATCAACTCCTCGGTCGAGGCTAACTCGGACTTAGCTTTAATTTTGCATTCATTAGTTATGATTCAAATTACTCAAATTACACTTGCTACATATGTTCTTGTGTGGCGTGATATCTCAGAGCACAATTATCAGACAATGGGGTAATTAATCGACGTTGTATTGTAACGTGACCTAATAGGAATCCTATTGTGTTAGGCCTACAGAAGTGTATTGGCTGGCATTCCTGTAGGCATGATCGGATCGAACTGTGAAGAACATAAAAGCAAGATAAATGTCCTTTATAAATTCTTGATAATGAAGATTGAAAAGACCGACAAAGACACTTTGATGCTTTGAGTTAAGCAACAGAAAATATAATGAAAGCCTTGTTGTGAACTAGATTGCAATATGAATCTTTCAGAAAACATATTGAAACCGTCGTTTGATGCATCGTCACAATTTTTGCGAGTTTCGAAAAACTTACATCATTTGAAGCTTTCTATGCTTTCTTATAGAAGTACATTCAATAGAACTTTTAAGTTAAGAAGCGTGCAATATTGAGCGTCTTTTAGTATTTGGAAATTTTCCTAAGTTTTAAATACCATGACATGTGATCATTACATTTTGTATGTACTACAAATTATACAAAATCTATAAAAATATATATATTTCTTTAAACTCATCTATAGTTTACTTATTAGAATTTCTGAGTCACATAGCTGAGTGTAAATTTCCAAATAAGGAAAAAGAATAGAAAAAGTAGGCTACGAAAAGAAAAATACACCATCAAATAGTCCCGCCCGATCTTGTGATATAAAACAAGATTTGTACAGCATTGGAACTTCTGAGGAGGAAGTAACTGTTTAACGGGGCTAGAGAGCAGAGGAAAACTACTAAAATGCATAGGAAAACTTCTAGAATGCATTGGAAAACCTCTAGAATCCATAAGAAAACGGCTGGAAAACATGGGAAAACGGCTAGAACCTATAAGAAAATGGCTAGAGAGCAAAGGAAAAACTGGAATGCATACGAAAATGGCTAGAAAGCAAAAGAAAACGGCTAGAATCCATACGAAAACGGCTAAAAGCAAAAGAAAAAAGCTAGAATGCATAGGAAAACAGCTAGAAAACATAGACAACTGTTAGAATGCATATCAAAACAGCTAGAATACATAGAAAAACAGCTAGAAGACATAGGAAAACGGCTAGAAAGAGACACAACGGTGCATGAAGATAGAAAATGGCTAACGTTTTTAGAATAAAACCGTCCAGAGAGCTTACAAAACTCTCTTGCTCCAAAGAGATGATGACTAAACAACGGAATGACAGATGAGAAATATATGGTAGGTTTGATGTGATAAGGAATCACTGCTTGACTTTGAGGAGACTACAACACAGACACATACACACACACAAACGCTCACACACGCATATCTATGTATATATTTATAAACTCTATCTGGTATAGTAGGCCTACAGGTTATTCTCAATATTCCAACTATGAAATTAACAACACTTTCTTAATTAGGTTACCTTCTCCGCATTACAGAGATGATTAAAGTGTGAATGTGTAAGTGCAGCACATTGAATATGAACAGCCACCTTTAATGTAGGGGTGAATTCAAGCCTTAGAATTGATTTGGAAGTGCCATATTGGTGCTAACCTCCAGAAGCGCCATTTTATAGATGAAGTACGAGATTAAAGTGCGTGGAACTGTAATACGTTTTCAAACAAAAAAGGTGTCTGGAATTTATGCGTGTTATACAGAGTCATGTAGATAATCTGGAAGAAGAATAAGAGGTGCTCGAATCATGTGGGGAAGATGCAAAGACACCAAATCACACACAGTACAAATATATCTAGTCTGGAAGAAGAAGAAGTGCTAGAATCATGTGGGGGGATGCAAAGACACCTGATCAGACGATACACATGAATCTTGTCTGGGAGAAGAAGAAAAGGTGCTAGAATCTTGTGGGGGAGAAGCAAAGGCAACTGAGCACACAATACACATATATCGTGTCTGGAAGAAGAAGAAGAAGTCATCGTTTAATGAGGGGGATACGCTAAGACATCTGAGCCCACATCACTCACATGTAGCTTGTCTGGAACAACAAAAAGTGAGAGAATAATAAGGGAGAGATGGAAAGACACTGCAATGCACACTCACACACACACACACACACGCAATTAGTTTGTCTGGAACAAAAAGGATTCCCAGATTAATGAGAAAGCGATATAAAGACATCTGAGCCCACATCACTCACATGTGGCTTGTCTGGAACAAGAAAAGGTGCAAAGATAGAGAACGATTTGAGGGAGATTCAAGGACACCTCAGCATACACGCACGCGCTTTTAGTTTGTCTAGAACGAAACGGATTCCCAGAATAATGTGGGGGAGATACAAAGACCTCTCAGCATGTACTCACGCATTTAGTTTATTGGAAAAAAAGGATTACTAGAATAATCTGAGAGCGATGCAAAGACATCTGGGCCAATATTACACACATGTGGCTTGTCTGGAATAACTAGAGATGAGACAATAATGTGGGGCAGATACAAGGACCTCTCAGCATAGACTCACGCATTTAGTTTGTCTGAAACAAAAAGGATTGCTAGAATAATCTGAGAGCGATGCAATGACATCTGAGCCCACATTACTCCCATGTAGCTTGTCTGGAACAAAAAGAGGTGCAAGAACAATGTGGGGGAGATGCAAAGACATGTAGTTCGTCTGGAACAACAAGAGATGCGAGAACAATGTGGGGCAGATGCAAAGACACCTGAGCACGACGTAATGACACATCGGCACAGAATACACATACATCTTGTCTGTAAGAAGAAGAAGAGGTGCTGGAAACATGTGAGGGATAATAATTTGATTAAGTTGCAAGGACACCTCAGTACACACGTACGCGCTTTTAGTTTGTCTGGAACAAATCGGATTCCCAGTATAATGTGAGAGCGATGCAAAGACATCTGAGCCCACATCACACACATGAAGCTTGTCTGGAACAACAAGAGTTGCGAGAATAATGTGGAGAAGATGCAAGGACACCTCAGGACAAACACACGCGCGCATTTAGTTTTACTGGAACAAAAAGGATTGCTAGAATAATGTGAGAGCGATGCAGAGATATTTGAGCCCACATCAAACACATGTCGCTTGTTTGGAATAACAAGAGATGTGAGAATAGAGATTAATTTGAGAGAGTTGCAAAGACACCTCAGCATATACATGCGCGCTGTTAGTTTGTCTCGAACAATAAGGATTGCTAGAATAATGTGAGAGCGATGCAGAGACTTCTGAGCCCACATCAAACACATGTAGCTTGTCTGGAACAACAAGAGGTGTGAGAATAGAAATGATTTTGAGGGAGTTGCAAGGCCACCTAGGCAAACAACGCGCGCTTTTAGTTTTTCTGGAAAAGGATTGCCAGAATAATGTGAGAGCAATGCAAAAACAACTGAGCGCGAAATGGGGAGAAATATATGTCATTCTTCCAGGTGTAACTTGTACAGGGCCCCTTTTTATTAAACATACATATTACCGCTTGACGTACAAGAAGGTTGATGGACATCGTTTTATAACACATCTAGAAAGTTTTTATAATAAAAAGGTATAAAAGTCAGTTCGTCTTCTGTTTGATTTTTTCCTCTTTTCTATTTGTGTATAAAGTCTTGTTGTTATTTGAAGACAATGTTTTCTTATGTTAGAGATCATTTTTTTTTCATTTAAATTATTGGTTTATTTTTCAAACAAAAAACGAAATTTGCCGAAGTTAAATTCCGGGCGTTTTGTAATACCTCTAAAACTTTATGATTAATGTACAATGCATCCAGCGTTAAACTGATACATACTTCGGTTAGCTATATTTTTCCGAATGTTAGTAAAGCCTTGATAAATGTTTGTACAGACGTGGACATGATAAATGTTCTGAGGGAAGACAACCTTTCTTTAAAAGGAAGCTTAGTGTAAGTACCCAGGATTACAGAGACAGGATGCAATATGTTTTGCCGGAAATTGTCAACAACGAACTAAATAAAACACGCAAGTGAACAATTTATGATCGCTATCCGATATTTTGTTTTACAAGAATTTATAACTTTATGTAGGTAAAATTAAACCGTTTCATAGTCACAGGTTTTTATTCCGAATACAGAATTATACAACGAACTAAAAGGCCTTGTATATGTACAAGTTGTATTTTATAGTTTCACAAATACAAGCCTTAGATTTATAGCATAAAATGCCACCTTGGGAGCATCAAGAAAATAAAAGATCATTCAGTTTGACCTTTGATACACTACTCCCATTTCCTCTATAATGTAGAATGTTGAAGTACAAAACAAGATAACAAGAAGGCCCTGAAAAACGCCTTTAGTTGTATATTAGAAATTAGGTAACGTCCCCCCTGAACACACCAAAACCCTCCACTTGCCCAGGAGAGTGAAGACTAGATAGTAACTAGATAGTCACCCCCTTGATTTGTAGAGGGTACCAAGGTATTTTCTCGATTTGTGGAGTGAGTCCCATATAGTGTCAGTCCCCTCACTCTCTGAGATAGGGTGCAGTGAGATAAAGAGACGGAGGAGACTTTCCATTTAGGCTCGTAGAGTTTAAGAGACTCTTGGAAAACCACCTCTTACTTTTAACTCGTTCGCCGTGTCGGCCTTTGATACTACTTTGTGGCATATGCTACCCAATGCCACAGTGGCTCAAACAGTGTTGACACCTGTTTATTCCATGTCCAATTAGTGTAAGCCTAATTTAATTAATATTTATAAGACTATGCCAGAAAGTAATCTTGACACGACTTAAGTCTATCACTACTGTCGATTAAAAGACTCACCAATTATCCTAATAGGATGAAAAAAACAATGTCATTGTTTTTAACCTGACCTAACCTAATTCGTAAGCTCATCCCTCACATTCATAATCCGCCGCTGGCTCACTGTCCGTTGACGTGTCAAGGGATTTGCGAATGGGCAAAGCTTTAATTGAATGCACACAGTGGCCAGGTCTCTCCTGAGCGGATTAATGACGTAATTCCCGTTTAGCTTCATTATACAGCAAGATCACAGATAAACCATCGCTTTATGCCACCCCAGAGCCTACACATAACCAAAACAGTGCAGGTATTGTTCGCAGCCACCGGCATGTACTCTGCCCTTATAGATACGCCTGATGATGGCGTTTTTAATCAAGATTTTAATGATGACGTTAATTAAATATTATGAAATATTACTAAGGTTATTTTTAGTTTTCATAGGTGGGTAGGTGTAAATGAATTTTTACTAGATTTACCTGACCATATTTTCAAGTTTCAACTACGTGTGTCATCATCAACATTATTGAGACTGCTACTCAACCACACCTGCAATTATCTATAGTTACAACTATAATTAGAATCAAAATATTTTTTGAATATGCTCTTCAAACATACAAAGGCGTTTCTACAATTTCCATACAAGGCGTTTGGAGTGATAATGTATGGCGCTGTCCTTAATTAAACTTCACCAGAGCGAGTCCCAACGTCCGGGCGAATTGCTAGGTAAAACCAGTAATATAAACAAAAGTTTCAAGTAAATTCCTACTTAGGTTACAAAAAAACACTATTTTAGTTACTTTTTATTAAATAATTACAAATAGTATAAAGAAAGAAAACATAGCCTTGCGAGAATACACATAACTTATAACATCAGCAGTTTTATGAAATCATATGTTATCACTTATTTTACTTCAAATGGGGAGAAATAAATAAATATATTACATACCTTGCCCCCTTTGTAAAAAGTTTTTCTTCAATACATGAGTAAAGCGAAAATCAATTCATTAAATTTTGTATTGAATTATTTTTATTTTTTTAAAACTTTATCAACATCTTGTCTCACTAGAAGCTTTAAAAAAATGTATTTGAACTTGAGTGAATGAACAAAAATAATTTGAAAATTTGAACAATTAAAATAGTTATGTAAAGGGAGAGTGTGAACTTATAGAAGGAATTGATCCTTAAAAAACCACGTATAATTCAACAATCATTCATCAAGAACAACATGAATTTAGTCATTAAAAAACAAACAACTGCATTAAAAGACACAAACCACAACACTTAAACTTTAATTTCAAATAATTTCCTCATATTGAAAGTACACTAAACTATCTAAACAAATCTATCAATTTTACAAAAACCTAAACAAGAATGATAAACTTCAAGGGCAAAATGTATGATAAAACATCAATATTAGACCCAAAATACATAAAATATCTACGTTAATAACCCAATATAGTTACCACCCCTATTTGACAATAAAATATTGAAAACAACTGCAATACGAGTATTACAAAGTAATAACTGCAATATGTAGTATTAGTACTACAAAAAAATTTAAAAAATCCTCATAATGCAAGTTAACTAAGATTAAACCCTTATGTTCATTTCGATGACAATTTCATTATCATTAGATGGTCATATTACAAAATTACAATCTAGAAAACATTAACATCAGTCTAGTTTGTAACTTATTGTTTTCTAGATTGAAATTTTGCAATAAAATCCTCTTATTATGATGATGACATGGTCGTCACGGGTAGCAAAAAAATGAATATTAAAAGGATTTTACGGAGAATAGAGATAAGATTAGGGTGAATATAGATACGATTATTTCTGAAAATAGGAGGATTAGGGTCAAAAGCTGTAGGATTAGAGTGGATATAGTGAGGATTAGTGTGAATAGTATTACAATTAGGGTGAATGCAGTCGGGATAAAGATAATGTTGGGTGAATATAGTTAAATTTAGTGTGAATATAGACAGGATTTATATATATATATATATTTACATAATTCATAGAAATAGTATCTTGACTTTAGATTTACACAAGATTGTTTGGTTAGGCTTGCAACTTTTCAACAGCATTTCAACTGTTACCAGGTCCTTCAGGATGTACGTTAAGCGTTAGACTATATTACCGGCTACAAACACAGGTCACTTTTTTTTCGTATCTCGTCTGGGTGTGCACTAGTCAAATACTCGTAGTAAACGTATAGATCTGAGCACCTCGGACACTCCCTGACCAAGGCCCGAAGTGGATATGACAACCAGCAATAACACAGGCCAGAGTTTGCCCCGTTCTGACTGTTTGCAGCACGTCCAACGCGTAACGGCTCTAACCAGTTATCCACATTATATATATATATATATATATATATATATATATATATATATATATATATATAATTTATATATATACATTTATATATATATATATATATATATATATATATATTGCGATAGTTATCATGTTGTGTTTATTCGAAATTGAGTGTGTGTGTGTGAGTGTGTGTGTATGTGTGTGTGTGTGTGTGTGTGTGTGTGTGTGTGTGTGTGTGTGTGTGTGTGTGTGTGTGTGTGTGTGTGTGTGTGTGTGTGTATGTGTGTGTGTGTGTGTGTGTGTGTGTGTGTGTGTGTGTGTGTGTGTGTGTGTGTATTGGATTAGAAGGCAGTGTAATAAGGAACGCCTAACCCTTCTCAGTTGGTGCAGCTAGACCGCACCTTCCCTGCGGAAAATGTATTTATTGTGGAGTAGGTATATTCACTGGTCTAAGGTTAGACTGTAGTACCACGTTGGATTCTAAACTCTTCTCATTAGGTGCATGTAGTCTAAACCTCCCATTAGGAAAAAGTGTGTAATTTGAAACTGAGCTTTTTTAGAGGTGTTCTGATGGATTTTGGTACCACGTGTTACGCTATACCCCTCTCTGTCGGTTCAGCTACCTAGTTTTTCTATTTACAAGCCTATCTAATCATGTAAGCATATAACACACATTGGTTTCCTCCTTTTTTAGTACGTTATGGCTTGTACCTGCGCGTGTGATGTCTCCAATTGTTAGAAATAAAGTAATGTGCATCTTTATAGTTGTAAACGTTTGTTAAAACTGTTTTTCTCTTAAAAATAAATAAATAAGTAAGCACAAATTTTCTATTTCAATACCAAGACAAAAGCATTGCTAGATTGATTAAGTGCTCTAAGGTTTTACTGTGCTTAAGTAATGTAAAACACAAGCAAATGGAGTGTGAATACGTAGCAATGTGTTGTGCATTACATTACAAACATGTGAGATGGAAACCTTCTCTGGTAAACTTTAACAGCTAATGTGTCGTTAACCCTGAGTGGGTTTATAGGGATTGCTGAGTAGCAAAGACCTTTGCAAAGGTTCGTGTTTATAGTTCAACAAATAAGTATTTCTTCAGATGAAAGAAATCAGTTCTGTTAATTCTATTCAAAATTGAATATAGCGACAGTAACTTTATGTCCTAGGGCTATTAAAATTGTTTAAATTAAGCTTAATTAACTAAAACGATTAAATTTAAATTTCTTTAACATAAGACGTTTTCGTATTTTCTCGAACACTAGATCCGCCGTTGTACTTGTAACCCCGAATTATGATGTTGTGTGGGCTCGATTGGTTTTAAATGGTCTTCCTTGTTATGAAATTATAATCACAGAATAAAACGTATTTCCCTGCTATACCTGGACCTTTATGATTACTCTATAATACATTGCGCGTTACGTACCTCTGTTTCGCTATATTTTTCCGAATGTTATTAAAACCTTGACAAATGTTTATGCAGACTTGTTCATGATAAATGTTCCTAGGGAAGACAATCTTCCTTTAAAAGCAGGCTTATTGTAAATACCCAGGATTAGAGAGACAGAATGCAATATGTTTTAAAGGATATTGTTGTCAGCGAAGTAAATAAAACATACAAGTGAACATTCTAAATTCGCGATGCGATTCTTTGTTTTACAAGAATTTGGTGTATATGACAATCTGATGCTGGATGTATACAATTTAAATGTATACATTTTTACGGAATCAATTAATTTGAGCAGTAAACGTTAATGGTGTTACTTGTGCAAATATACAACACACACTTCGACACATTGTCTCTGGTATACTTCCAAAGAAAATGTTTATTTTAGAAAACGTTGCTGCTTTATTTGATATTTGTTTAGTATTAAATTCACACTCCTTGCGATTAATATTGCCAATGAAGGATAAGTAATGGTTGTAGGATTAAGGCTGGGGTAACCCCTACTCATAGGCTGCAGGAGGGGTATTATCGCATCACGTGAGTAAGGTTGCAAACCGGTAGCAGATACTCACCACTAGGGCTATAAAAGTGTTTATACGTGACACTAGCTTGTACAAAAACGGATACGAAAGGATGTATGGAACTAGGGTTAAATAATGAAACCCCTAATAGGATCATTAAGTCGCCGTCATAGGGAACAATTTACCTGTTTACTTACCTGAAGTTCAACTTACAACCAGATTGAAGATCTACGCTCTACTGGACTTATTTTTTTATTAAAATATACACAAAATGAACTAAGTGTAGTTTTTAAGGTCAAGGTTAAATGCCGTTTTTATTGCTTAGTTAATAGTGTCTTAAAGTAAACCGCCCATCTTTAAAGCAGGCCTCAATATATGTGTTAATAAAACATTATTATAATATTACTTTAGCACATACTATTAGTTCATTTATGGAATATAATAAAAATAATATATTAGTAGACTATGAGCGTATCTCAAGTGTATTTGCAGCAAGTATTCCCTACCACACAGTAAATACACAACAAATACTGTATAGTAGTGAATATATATATATACATACACTTCAGACTCAAACAGACTGAAAAGGTCATTTAAATGCGGTTATAACAGTGTTGAAGAGATTCAGAGAGAAATAAGTTTGTGTGGCAACCTTATTAGAACGATATAGTTTTATGGTGTTGGTTCTGAATTCCTGGGTTGCGTTTTTACTACCCCCTCCGTCGGCATATATTGTGTAAATGAGTGTGTAGGGTTATAGGTACAGAGTGTCCATGGATAAAGCGTAGTGCTGAACGCAATTGTCTTCCTTAAGTGACGTTATGTCTCAAGTAATTCAGCTCAATCCCCTTTTTCCTACAAAATATTCCAACATGGCATTAAAAAAAAACATGATTACTGTAATATTTTTTTGATTTATACAATTTTTAATATTTTATACTGTATAAATATATATATATATATATATATATATATATATATATATATATATGTATTACTATTATTATGCATTATTTACATGTTATGGTTTATAATGTTACTATTATGATATTTAAATTATTTACTTTTATATCAAGTGTTTTATTTTATTATTACAACTCTAAATTTTCTAAAAATAATGTCAAAAAGTTTATTAATTACTTAAAACTCAGCATACACAGTAAGAGCATTACAGTAGCCAGTGCATTCTGCGATGCAACAAATGCATTTAAACAGTCATAAGTACACCTCTTGCGATTTGTAAATTTAAGAGCCTGCTCTTGCAGAGTTTCTAACAATGGTGTGATTAGCATATTGTAACGTTGGTAACCAGATTGCCCAGTTTATCTGGTACACACTAAGGACGCCACAGGGTAAAGTTTGTGCTGTGGTAACACTGCAAACTACTCCCCACCTGCTTTTAACAATAACACTTCATAGCCTTATCGAAGACCTTGCATATATTACAAAGTTTATTTTATGCGACGAGTATCTTTGCAGTGTCGTTGCATAACAGTTTCGTTGTCAGACAGGACTTTTTGGAAAAAAGACTTTCGTAAAATTAATACGTGTAACTTTACTTTGTAACTTTGCTTGTACAAATACTCGGAGGTAAAAATTTCAAGTTCTGTGGTTTTTCAATTCCCTCTATTAGCTCATAATCTCCTTATATACAGTATATATATATATATATATATATATATATATATATATATATATATATATATTGATATATATATATATATATATATATATATATATATATATATATTAAATATGGTGATATGTTTTCTTGTAATATAGTTAATAAATTAAAAATATTTCATAAACAAGAATACTTTTAATGATTATATATTCATTAAAAGTGTTCTTGTTTATGAAATATTTTTAATGTATTAATTATATATATAAATATATATATATATATATATATATATATATATATATATATATATATATATATATATATATATATATATATTATATAACAGTTGCCTCGCTCTTCAACTGTTGTTGGGTTCACCTCGTCAATGCTAGATGGGATTCTGGCGAAACATCGGAATTGTAAATGTTTGCACTGCAGAATGAACGGATGTACTCCAGATAATAACTATTTATCATATATATATATATATATATATATATATATATATATATATATATATATATATATATATATCTTGCACAAATTTACCATCATTAATAAAATACGTTTTTATTCATCCAATTAAGTTTAAATAACTATTTTTTCACCTGTAGTGGATGATCATATGTTGATACAGTTTTTTTAAAGTATTTAGTCACTAATTAAAAACTAAAAAAGCTAATGTCAAATAAATGGTATGTCTGAAATCCTCCATTTTGACACTGAGTCAACTTTGTCATTACTAGATATCTATTACTTAATAATGTGTATGAAATTATAAGACAAAGATTCCTTGCAATAATGAAGCAATACAAGAGATCAATATAATTAAAAATTATAGACAACCATCAGCTTCTTAAATTAGAAACGAAAAAAAAGAAAAAAATAGACAGTAACACACAAAAATAATAGTCTAATACCATATACAGTAGCTCTAGAAACTCGACCTACACATTTCTTGAGTTCGATTCCCCTTTAACTACATTAATAAGTAACTTCAAGAAAACAGTGCGTCTATTGTAAATATGTATGTATGAGTGTGTCTGAATATATATATATATATATATATATATATATATATATATATATATATATATATATATATAAAGAACCAAGTCAAAATACAAATACAAGAATTATAATTGAATTTAAAATTCTTGTATTTGTATTTTGACTTAGTTCTTTATTAATACACAAGAATACATATTGCGATATATATATATATATATATATATATATATATATATATATATATATATATATATCTGTTTTTTTTCGGCAAAAAGCTTTGGATAATATATTTATTAAAAGTATTCTTGTTTTTTAAATGTTTTAAATTTATTAACTATATTACAAGAAAACATATCACCATATTTAATATATTGTATATACATATATATATATATATATATATATATATATATCACTTTCACTTATGTACTTAAACAAGAATCTTAAACAAGTACATAAGTGAAAGTGATAAGTGTATACAAGAAAACAGTGTTGCATAATCTACAAATATATATATATATGTATATAATCACTAAGGTAAGAAAAAGGAGTACATGAAAAATGTAACAAACCGTTGTAGGCCTATTAACTTAGGGGCAAGTCAGGAGCTGTGACTGAAGAATATTCTTCTCTTAACTTCACCTAATATCAAAATATCTCTTCCTCAAATATGATACAGGAAGACTATTTTCTTCCTGACACAAAAGAGAGAATGGAGTTCCGGTGTGACGAGAGTACTTCCGTCTATGTATTCATGCTCCGTCCCAATCCTAATCGCCCGCCTTTGTAGCAGGAGTAATCCTGAAGACGCAATCTCTCATATCGCGCTAAGAACTCTCAGCATGAAATTCCGCTCCGTGGTTTCAATATTACAAACGCTTCCTTACAGGTCTCCGTTAAACTCTTTTATATTATTAGATTTAACATTGCAAACATCCGAGATGGGTAGTCTGGTTAGTATTACACATGGAGGAATATAACAAACGCCAATACAGGTTTCACCTGAGTTTTAGTGATAATTTCGTTGGTTGTTATTGTGGTATATTATTATTAACAAGTTTTTCGCTACAGTAACGTAGACTTATTTAAACGAGTCATTTTCGGCAGATCACCGTTGTTGGACTAAACGTCCGAATCACAGTTTGAAATTAAATGACAACCTTTTCGTCTCATGAGATCTGTATAAAACAGCTATTTTTATTTCTTTGAAATATTTTAAAAATTTTACTTTGATTTATAGCAGCGGTTCTCAACCTGGGGGGCGTGCCCCCCTGGGGAGGCGTGGAATAATTCCAGGGGGAGCGTCAACAAATTTTTTAAAAAATTGAATTTGATGTTGAACACAAACACACAATCATTGAAATTTCTTTATAGCTAAATAGATCTATAAAGCTCTATTTCTTTACTCAATAAAATGTAAGTGAGCGTCTGTCCAGGCGTAAGAAACTAGCTGTGACTCAGCATAGCAGGACTTTTGTTTATTAATAGCGCGGCGGGGCGTAGTTGCCTTAAGAGAATGATTCCAGTGGAAGTTTTCGAATGGAAATTGAAAAGGCCGTTTAAGCTGCTTACAAAATTGCCTTGTTGATAGCTAAAGACAAGAAACTCCACACAATAGGTGAGTCACTCATAAAACCTTGTTTGCTTACTGCTTGTAGTACTGTGCTCGGTGAAGACAGCTACAATAAAGTTGCCAAAATTTCTTTATCTAACGATACAGTCAAACGTAGAATTGATGACATGGCTATTGATTTGAAAAATCAACTAGTGCAAAAGCTAAAAAGCTCCCCATTCTTTGCATTGCAGTGCGATGAAACAACAGACATTTCAAAACAAGTGCAGTTGTTGTTTTACTGTAGCTATATAGATGAAAAGAAATTCCTTAAAGAAATACTGTTTTCAAAAAATCTTTAAACAACTAAAGCAGTCGGTATACTTTCTGCTCTTCAAACATTTTTAGAAGCTAATGAACTTCCCTGGGAGAGTTATTGGAATATGTACTGATGAAGCTCAAGCTTTGACAGGTTGCCGATCAGGATTTATTGAATTGGCTAAGAAAAAAAACCCTAAAATAATTGAATCCCATTGTATCATCCACAGACAACCTTTGGCTTACCAGACTCTTCCTGAATCACTTAACGCTGCTTTGAACTTAGCAGTTAAAGTAGTGAATCATGTCAAATCCAGTGCTTTGAACACCAGACTTTTTGAGTGTTGTGTCAAGAACTGAACAGTGATCAAGAAACACCTATCTTTCACACCGAAGTTCTTTGGTTGTCCAAAGGTAATATGCTTGCAAGATTGTTCAACTTGAAATCAGAAGTTGGAAATCATTTTGATGAGTTCAAGTGAGGAACTGTACAAGAAATTTACAGATTACAAATTTATCTTTTAACTGGTATATTTGTCAGACTTTTTCGAAACAATAAATCTTCTGAACCTAAAGCTACAAGGTCAGAAAAGTACTTTGAAGAACTATGATTCAATTAAGAGTTTTTCTGAGAAGATGGGTCTTTGGCAACGCCGCCTGCACATTTCGCAGCCGAACATTTCTTCCTTTCCAAAATTAAACAACCTCCTCGATGGTACCCAAAGTCTTCCAAAAGACCTAGTAAATGAAATGAAGGACCTAATATCTGAGCATGTGTTGTTTCTGAAGAACAAAATCGGAGCCTATTTCCCAGATATAAAATCGGAAAACTGGGAATTCAAGATAACAAGAGACCCCTTTCAAATCAACATTGATATACTTCGTGATCACATTCAAGAACAAACAATTGACTTGCAATGTGATTCTAAAGCTAAATTGGATTTCCCATACATGGATCTCGAAGATTTCTGGCTACTATATCTTCCTGTTTACCCAGAAGTAGCAATGGAGGCAGTCAAGTTGCTTGTACAACTTTCATCAACTTATCTATGCGAGACAGGATTTCCAGCCCTGGCTAATATAAAATCTAAATATCAAGCAAGACTAGATGTGGAAAGTGACCTGCGGTGTTCTTTGTAAAAATTTCATCCAAACATATAAAAAATAGTTAACGAGAAACAGTGCCAGCCCTCACACTAGCACTACAAAAGTAGCGAACATTTTTCTGGTTACATTATTGATATTTTGTTGTGATTTTTTCGATGATTTGTGTAAATGAAATTTGTTTTTGAGCAAATATGATTTTATATTCCTTACCCTTACTAGAGTATGTCTAGCCCAAGTTCAAAGTCATTTTACTCAAACATAATATAAGTAAATGTATCATATATAAGTCTAAATTAACTTAATCCGTAAAGGGAGGCGTGACCTCACACCAAAGTGTGAAGGGGGGCTCAGAGCCTAAAAGGTTGAGAACCCCTGATTTATAGTATATAAAGGATACACACACACACACACACACACATATATATATATATATATATATATATATATATATATACATACGCCGTTGATATTGCAAAAGTGAAGTTCTCTGTTCGTAAAAGAGTTCCAAGGAAAAACGTAAAAATAATAAAATTCCCTTATGATTCCCTAAAATTTAAGTTTTTGATGTATTACACAATTAACACTACTTTACACTTTCTGATATTAAGGTCTGTTTTAAAAAAAGAACAATATGTTATAATTGGTTACAATACGTATCTTGTTAAGTAGGTTTGGCTAAAACACACACACACACACACACACACACACACATATATATATATATATATATATATATATATATATATATATATATATATATATAAGTTTCATAAAGAATATACTTATAAAGTAATAGCTAACCTACTTCGTGAGTGCTGTAAAAGAAAAACTTACCCTCAGATGGAGACCAACTCCCTGGTCCCTTTCGTTAGGGAACGTTGTAGCTGTATTTTAATATAGCTGTATAGTATAATACAGCGCTCCGTGTTTATAAACTCACCTTGATGTTGGTCGTTTTGTCAAAATGTACATTTTTTGTTAAGTTGGTTATTTTTTGTTATTTTTGTTGTTTGTGATACTGGGGACGTATGGTATCGACAATAATAACGGTTTTCTTTAAAATAACCACGTTTATGCACGGTGACCTTTCACCCACTGAACATAAAATAATAGCGCGATTGTTTTAATTGGAAATTGTATACTTCAATTGGCAACAGGAATCAACGGAATATTATTAAACATTGCGGCGACTGAACGTTGGACAATGCGCAGTGTTGTAGTTTTGCATAACCTTCATGCCTATGACGTTACAAATACGGCTGAAGAAAACTCTTATTCGGGTTCCAAGTCAATACTAACATTCAAGAAGTCCATAGAGAGACCCTTTGTTCAAATAGATAGTTTTATCAGCATTAATTTTAATTTAAATCCAATTTCACAGTTATTCTTCGAGAATTACAAATGGTTATCATCCCCTAGTTGAAGTTTAACACGTAACTATATAAATACATACCAACATAACATAAACTGTACTCAGACTTGAGTAATATTTAGTTAAAATACACAATTTTATTGTTTTCAATCAAATTATAGACAAATTTAATAATGTAAATTTACTGCCCAACGTTTCGACATCTAATAATTGCCCTTTTCAGGGAAATGTATTTAACAAAATAATTGAAATTGTGTTTTAATTTTATTATTGTAACTTTATTAAACAATTAATTGTGAAAACGAAATTGTATAAATGTTGACACGATGGCCAATTATGTTTGATTGTTCATTTTTTCTAAGATTTTATCAAATCCTTTCTAATAATCTTTTAATATATAATTTTGAAAACACACTATTATCAAGAAATCGACTACCACAAAACTATACTGTGGCGAATGTCTTTATATTATTATTAATATTTTGTGATTTTATTTTTTCATGTTTTTAAATTATTACTTTAAATCGTAAATTTATTACTGAAAATCGTTGGAATAATATACCTCTGGATTGTTACTGCGTTTAGCAATACGTATACAGCGTTGAACTTTCTGACACAAGGCATCTTCCACTTATGCCTTTTAAATGCTGAATATGAATGGGCCATAATGAAGGAAGCTGTGTTGAACTACCCTTATGCTGGCCATGATAAAGCTGTAGTCACACCCTTATTTAGCTTTACCCATATTCGAATTTATTTCTCTCCCATCGTTGACCACTGACTCGTATAATTCAGGAAATCTAGCCTAACAACAACCTATTGGTTTGGCTATTACACTTCCTACCCTTATTTCATCCAGTACCAAAAGGTAAAAATAATTTGATCACCTGTTAAGAAAATCATAAAATATTTATGATTCTAAAATGCGACACAAACGCAATCTAGAGACCGCTTTTTCAAATTTCCGTTTTAGGTACAAAATCAGTTCAGCTAAAAACCTTTTATAACCTGCATACTTATTGTAAATTGTTCTTAAAAATTATTAAAAAATTATTACAAAATTAATTTTGCCATTGAGGAAATTTTAGCTTTTAATTAACAACTCCCTTCCATTGTGAAATCTCTTTGAAGTTCCTTTCATTCAGATTAAATTATAAGAGACGCCGCAGTAAGTACGTCCTTGTTCCAGTAAAATACCCGTTTAGTCAAATGTGTTTACAGTTTTAGTTTTAAGGGAAGATTTATTGCTTACTTCCCGAACTCTAAGGTAATTGCACCTTCCAGGAAACTAATTTGTAATAAAAGTGCACCCGGGAAAGAATTGTGACATATTTGTTATAGCACAGTCTGTTTTATAAACAATTATAACAAGATATGCTGAAATATTTGTATGATGAACATTTATTCTCACTTCTGTTAAGATTATTTAAATTCATTTGAGTACATTATTTCAGCCTTTTCTAATGTTACAATATATTTTCTTCGTTGATGCATTTCGGAATAACTTCAATTTCAAAACTTTATTAGTACTTCAGAAATGTTATTAGAAATGTTATAAAAACACTCCTTATTGTTATTAGAACAGTACTATTGAAGTTTTGAGAATGAAAACATTCCGAAACGCATCAACAAAAAATTATTGTAGTGTTAGGAAAAGTAGATAAATTTATCGTATTAGAATATATTGTTTAAAATCTAGAGTGTTAAAATTTATTTTTCAGGTAAGTATTGCACTAAACTGTTTTATAAATCCACATACTAGACCAAACATATTGAATAACTATATAACATATAGTACACTAATCACAACAGTTCAAATACATTTTACACTCTGTTTACTAGCTTCTTTCGTTACGGTTTACGGTTCCTCAGTTAATAACAAGTTAAATTGACTAAGCAACGCCGTATAGATTTAATTTCAGCCTGCAGTGTAGGTATACTCGTACTTGAACGGCAACGTTTACCATTTTGTCCGTGGTGTACAGCAAAATTCACACACACATCCGCGCACGCACACATACGTGCACAAGCGCTCACACACACACACACGTGCACACGCGCTCACCCATATACACACACACACTCACACACACACACACACACACACACACACACACACACACACACACACACACACACACACACACACACACACACACACACATACACACACACACACACACACACACACACACACACACACACACACACACACACACACACACACACACATACACACACACACACACACATACACATACACACACACACACACACACACACACACACACACACACACACACTCACACACACACACACATACTCAAAATTACTCAACTAGTCAATCAGAGTTTGAGTCGATAGACAATAGAAATAGTCAAACAATGTTTCAGATGATAGACGATATGATTAGTCAAACAGTGTTTCAGTAGATAGACAATAAAAAATAGTCAAACAATGTTTCAGATGATAGATGACAAAAATTAGTCAAATAGCGTTTCAGGCGATAGACAATAGAAATATTCAGATAATGTTTCAGATGATAGATGGCAACGTTTTAGTCGATGGGAAATAGAATTAGTCGTTTACTTTATTGAAAGGCTACAATAAATCGGTTTGTGTGAATATTAGGCTCAAGGTCTTATACAAAAGTTACATAAATAACGCAGGTTTTTGCATTAATTGTGTTTAAATATATTTTTTTTATTATATACCACTTCGAAAGAGTAGCTCTAATATTGTTGAAAACAATATTTTGCTTTTAGTATTAATTGTTAACAATAAGCTTCTGAAGCTTAAAAACAAATATTTAGTTTTACACAAAATTTACCTGTTTAAAATTACTCTTAAAAACAAAATGGAAGTATGACCAAGATAGCTTCTAATATTGTAATACAAACTTTGTTCTTCTGAGGACTTAGAACTTTGTGACATACGGTGATTTCATATGCCACATCTGTTCCTAAAATATTTCAAAAAGTAAAGTTTCTATGTATCCTGGCAGTATAAGAGTAGCGGAAAGTTTACAGATGCTTGCTCCTTTTATTGTCAAACATTTCGATGAAAATGGGAAGATATTTGGTAGCTTCAAATAGAAATTAATCGCTACGGAATTATTCTAATTAAATCATACGTAGACAAATGTCGAGACAGTTTTTATTTTTGCAGACCTATACAAATAACAACATTCTTTTCCTAAAAATGGTAAGCCGTTTATTATATATAAAATTTTATGTCAAATATAAAGCAATTAAAGACTGAATATTCGTTTTACCTCTGGTAAATATTAACCGATATTTTTCAAATGGTTTAAATATAATTCCTACAAAGCAGTTAAATTCACTAATATCTCTAAGTATAAGATACTTCACATGAATTTAGAACATGAGGCTTAGAGAAGAATATGGGTCTGAGAAACGGATTTGTAAAAGAATACTTATAAAGAAGAAATTAGTAGAGGAATAGATGTAAATAAAATACTATTGTAGGATTAATTTATGGAAGAAGTGGTGAATAAATATATTAAGCAAATGATCTGTAAAGTATTCGATGTAAGGAAACTATTAATGGAGGTTTAGATGTAAGAATATATTGTGAAGGATTAACTTACAAAACTGTTTCGTAAAGAAGGATATATATATATATATATATATATATATATATATATATATATATTAGATGTTAGTAAAGTAAAATTATTGAAGAGTTATTTACGTTTACAGAATATATCATTATATTAAAGAAGAACTTGTAAGAAGAATTTATAACGCAATAAATGTAAGTAAAGTAATATTTTTTAAAAAATTGTTTAAATTTACAGAACATTTCATGTAAACTAAAGAAGAACTATTGAAGCATTTCTATAGTGCATTGGACGTTTTTATAATGTATCAGATGTAAGTAATCCAGGCTATGCTTTATTGTGCTCAAGTATTGATACAGCAATTCAATAACTTTACTTATTGTGAATAGCTCCTTAGTAAAAACAAGAGCTTTTGCGTTATAAGTAGGTTGGTGAAAATATTTATCAAATTTCAATTACTTTCCCATTAAGTGAACAAAGTAACGCACAAGTTGTGTTGAATGAATAATTTTATTAGTAATTTAAACAATACATCGATATGAGTTCTGCCGATGCACTTTTGAACAGATTCATATCTTTTCTAAATTTCTGAACATACCCTTCTTGCTAGCCGTAACAATATAATATTAATAATAGTAACAATTTATTACCATTAGGATAGTGATTGGATAATTGATTTCCTGAATGGTTCTTAATCTGTACAAACTACACACAAAAATATGCTCCCGCTTAAACAACAATATCATAAAAACAATGAATTTTCAACAATATATTTTGTAGCACCAAACATGAAAGTGAGTGGAGCTTCAGAGCACATGCTGATGTCACGGAATTGTCAAAGATAAACAGTAAAACTCATTACAGGTATAAAAATACGTTTGTTAATTCAACACACGTTTGTTAACGTTTCTCTCTACACAAAAACAAATGAAAACAATTACGTTAAAATAACAAAACAGTAGAGGGGCAGCAACAGGAAGAGTGGAATTTTGTTGCAATTAAATCCGGACAACTTTCACTCGTTTGTGCAATGTTAAAAAGATGAAACCTGCACCGGAAAGCCACCCTGCTGTGTGCAACAATACTTCTATGGCGATTAAAACATTTTCCCTAATTTAATATGTATTGTCGTGCAACATTCTAAATATGTGTATTTTGGCAAACTAATAGAAAATCATGTATTATGTTTTTGTATACATATATGTGTAGCAAATTGGAAATTGTTCACCCCTTTCTGCTAACTTAGATTATTGGCATTTTCAAAAACAAATATATCATATAACTCTAAAAAAAGGTTGATTTACTGTTTCATAGACATGATGTTGTAGTGAATGACTGTAATACAAGTTCCCCACACACTCACACCCTCCGCGCCCTACACTCTCCTTCTCTCTGTCCATCAAACAATATATATATATATGTATATACCTCTAAAATATATATCAATACAACGAGGTAGGTACCTATCAATCTATCTTTCGATCTATCTATCTACCTAACTACCTATATATCTATGTATCCGTTTATCTAACTATTCTTATATACAAACAATTAAATTATATATATATATATATATATATATATATATATATACAGGTTATTAGGTTATTATATATATATATATATATATTTGTAGATTATGCAACACTGTTTTCTTGTATATACACTTATCACTTTCACTTATGTACTTAAACAAGAATCTTACTTGGTATTTATGCGAGTACTTTCAAAGACTGGTTTTGTCTCCGTCCTCGGGCATACTAAACAGGGTTTTTGTGGACTGCGAGCTGCGTGGATTTGCCGTTGACTTTGGTGTACCATTAACTTCTATTTTTAGATTCACTGCACTGTGCGAGTTTTTAACGTTTGTTTTGGGGTTAATATTGTCTATTAGATTGAATAATTTAACGTTTTTTTTATTTTATTTGTATCTGTTCGTTAATGATATTATTTTTATTTTTATAAATTTCTAGTTGTACCCAGATTGTCATTTTGAGGCCTTTTTGAACCTTTTTTTACTAGGTGTACGTTTTTTAATGTGGGGAATGTGTGTTTGTTTTTGATGGCGTGTGTGGCTAAGTTTGAGTTATAAATTTCAGGTTTGATGTATGCATTGAGGTGTTCTTGATATCTGTCTTTTAATTTCTTTTTTGTTTGGCCTATGTATATTTTATTACAGTCTGGGCATTCGATTTTTTATATTCCGTTATTAAGTGTGGGACATATTTTTTCAGGTTGGTTTATTTTGTTGATTATGTTTCATGTGTTTTTGTAGGCTATGTTAATATTATCATTTTTTAGTGTTTTAGTTATTCCTTTTATGTTGTATCCTGTGTATGTGAACGTAGCCCATTTTGCTGTTTGTGGTTCGATTTTAGGCTGTTTTAATTTATTTAATATTTTAAATTCTAATTTATCTATAGTTTTTTATTGTATCCATTTTTTGGGCTATTTGATATATTATTTGTTTTTCTTTGGTTTTTCTTCATTATTTAGAGGCAATTTTAGCATCCTGTATAAAAGTGAGTTGTAAGCGGCCATTTTATGTTGTGGGGGATGGTTGGAATGGTTTGGTATTGTATTAATGGTTTGTGGGGATTTCCTATAAATAGAATATTCAATGTTATTTGTATTTCTGGTCAATGTTAGGTCTAGATAGTTTATTTTATTGTTTATTTCTTCCTCCATGGTGAATTGTATGTAGGGTGTAAGTTATTGATTTCCTTTAGAATGATGTTATTATTTATTCCTTTATTTTGTGAGATGTATAATCCATCATCAACATATCGTATCCAATGTCCGTTGGGGTCGTGTATTTTTATGGTTTGTGTGATTAATTCGTCGAGTTTTTGGAGGTAAATTTCTGATACTATACTTGATAGTGGTGATCCCATTGTTAGGCCATCTGTTTGTTTATATATCTTATTATTGAATATGAAATAGTTTTGGTTTAGTATGGTCTTTAGGTTTTTTGTGATTTGGTTTGTGTATTTGGGGAAGGTTTTAACGTCAGTAAATTTGTTTTTTATTATTTGGATGTTTTCGTTAATTGGTATATTAGAGTACATGTTTGTGATATCAAATGATATAAATTTGGTGTTTTTGGTTATGTTTATTGTTTTTAGTATTTCCGTTAATTCAATTGAGTTTTTTATGGTGTATTTATTTTCCTATTTTAGTTCGTGTTTTAGGTTTTTGGCTATTATTTGTGATATTTTATAGGCAGGTGCATTTTTAAATTTTATTAAGGGTCTTATGGGATTGTTGATTTTATGTATTTTGATGAAGGCGTTCATTTTGGGGGGTTTTGGGTTGTCTATTGTATATTGGTAAGGGTTTTTTTGGTTGAATAAATTGTCATTGTTTTTTGCTAATTGTATGATTTCGTTTTGGTATTTTTTGGTGGGGTCTTTGTTTAATTCTATACAATTGTTGGATTTTATGAATTCTTCTGTTTTTTGGTTGTATTCTGTTTTTGATATGATTTCTGTAGCGTTGCTTTTGTCCGCTTTAGTTGCAATTATTTCGTTTTTGAATAGTTTTTGTTTCAATTTGTTAATTTGGTTTATTTGTATTTTATTTTCAACGTGATTTCCTTTTTTGATTTTTTTGTTGATGATTTTGTTGATTTCGTGCGATGCTATGTTTCTTATGTTATCTTGACTTTCGTACTTAAGAGATTTATTGCCAGTTCTGTTTCTACTATGAGGTTTTCTATTGTGTTTTGTATTTTTGGTAATTGTAAATTCAATTATAATTCTTGTATTTGTATTTTTCACTTAGTTCTTTATATATATATATATATATATATATATTGATATATAGTTGGGTCTGTGTGTGCGAATGCGTGCGAGTGTGTGTGGGGGGATCTACAAACAAAGAGAGAGATAGAGCCAATCGTTGTGTTATAAATATATATATATATTTATATATACCCACCTATACAGGCCTATGCCTATGCAAATGTCCCTCTAAGAGCACTGTAATGGCACCTACTACAGATTGTTACTCCCAGTATACTTACATATTGTTATAATAGTTATTTTAAAATCCAAGGAATGTAATTTATTCTAATGTGTCCTGATAGAGCACCTAAGCCTCACACAACAATAGAAAAAAGTTACTCTTAGATACTCCTAGTAATAAGAATACCGTGGTTTAAATATCTTGGAAGCCACATAACTAATAATTTGGCTGCTCAAATCAACTTTATTTTCAAGAAATTTTCTATCAGTTTCAGACACATAAAGGCAAGTTAATGGCAAACACAAGGGTAACCTAAACTTTCCTAACTGCTTCTTAAAAACCCGCGACGTCGGCAAACCTACCCTGGCACTTATATAGCTATAATGCTCCCTGCTTTAGAGCGACTCGTGATATACGGTCCTCTTCAAAATATGGTTATAACACCCTAGCACATTACGTCGTCAACTGGCAGAATGGTTCGGAAGCGCGACCTACATATAAATATTTGTTATGTGTTCTAATTGAATAAAATTCTGTGCAGTTTTCAATTCAGAATGAAAAATAAATATAGACTCATTTTTAAGCTGTCAAAAAAGCAGTATATTCATACAATGAAATACAGATTTTTTACTATTCAAAATATTTATCTCTCTCTCTCTCTCTCTATATATATATATATATATATATATATATATATATATATACATATAATATTATATATATATATATATATATATATATATATATATATATACATACATACATATACACATACATATATATATATATATATATATATATATATATATATATATATATATATTTATTTATCTTTATAATATGTGGAAAATGCCATCTAAAAAGCTTTCATATTCATAGTTCTAAAGATTTGTAGTTGAACGTTAAGTATTAGGACGTTGTTTATTTTAGCACAACAGGCTTCATAAGGAAAACGATGCCTAAACATTGATTTATTAAATTAAATATGTTTTTTACTCGATTTCAACTGGTTTATCATTTATTAATAGCACTAAAATAAACATTGAATACATTTTAAAATAAATGTTTACAATATGATATCGTTGCATATTTCTTTGAGATTTTCTTTCTATGTTTTCTCCCATTTACATCACTATCTTGTTTACGTTCAATGTAATTAAATAGTTATCTCCAATGAATATATATTCATTGGTAATATTACCACCAAGAGACTTTAGATTCCTCGTGTTGAACTTTTTTTGTTAACAACAAAAGTTTGGAGTAAATTTTAATTGATCCACAGTATATTAGAAACTGTCTTTACTACAGTTTTGTAATTCCAAATTTTGATACTTGATTTCAATAATTTCCTAAACGTGTCGTGAAAACATAGGCTGATCATTGAAAATATCTCCCTTCCTTATGTGGCTTAGAGTTTTTTGTAAACGAAATTCTCTCCTCAGCTCCAGATTTGATAAATTATTTAAGCATGAATCAATCCCATGACAAAGTAAATTTATGACAAACTCGAGAATGGAGGCTGTAAATCAACCCGCCTAAAGTTACAAGATGGAGGACCTAGTTTAACAGTTTGGTTTTGAGTGAAAAGCAAAGTCATAAACAATGGCAAAAATAAGTGAAGCTTTGTCTAAAATATGTCGAATTAGTTACGTAAAAGTATATTTTCCTGAACATATTTATTTTTAAATTATTTTTCAAATTCCTTCTATTAGCGCACACTCTCCTGATATATATTTTGTACACATTGTCTTTCGTTAATAAAATACGTTTATATTCATCCAGACAAGATAAAACACGTTAGTTTTACCCTATAGAGGATGACAATTTATGTTATTAGAGTTTTTAGAATATTTTTTCAAAAATAAATTATAAAAAAAAGGAAGGGCAACCAAGATGTATATGAAAAACCTCCATTTTATAAGTTTAAAATGTTGCCATGGTTACCACACGATAAAATAAATAATGCTCTATTATTAAAAATTATTGAAAAGAATAGAATTACAAACAAACTAGATTAACATTGTTGAACCTTGCTTCGCAAACTGACAATGGGAAAGGAAAGAGAAAAGATACTAGTAAACAATGCAAAGGCGAAAAAAAGCATATAGTCAGTAACCAATAAATATAATACTCCAACACTATATTACACTATATATAGAAAGGAAAATTGCAAGGAAATTCGCTTTCTATTTTGCCACTTAATACTGTTATTCTGACATATGTATATACATATTTATAATTATTATAATTTGTAATTACAAAATAAATAGAAACTAAATTAAACGTTTTCTTTGAGATGACTAGGAATTGAATTTTAAACAAAACACTTGTTATTACTTGTTGATTCTGCTAATATATGATCAGGAATATAGTTCAAGAGAATTTTGGCTCGATCTCGAATTTTTTCAAAGTACAAAACTGTGTTTTGGCATTTCTCAATGTATTTCTTTGTAGATCATTTACTTTGTATTTGGTTTTAGACTATTTCTAACCTCTTTCGTAGCTTTATTTTCACAAGGGAAAAAACCAAACTGTAATATGTAATCGAAAGTATCTGTTCAGATTCAGTATCTTTTTTTATACAGTTCTGTTTTTGTAAGCAAAGTAGGCTCCCTAGTGAGAGCCAGACCTTCGAGACAAAGGAAGATGACGTTATGTAGTAGTGTAAATTGATGAGGATACTTCCTTTGTCAACCGGCTAGCTTACACTTACATAGGATATTGTAGTACTCTCTTTTATAAAAAAAACTTTAAGTGTTGTAAAGTGATGTTGTTTTTATCTATTGTTTAAAATTTGGTTTACTCTAAATTATTAAACTCAAACTATAATAGGTTTAAGGGTTTCAATCTTTCTCCTTTAAAAAAAAAATATAAAGTAGCCCAGAGGAACTTCTGATTAAATATTGGGCATTTTTTAAAACAATAATATTTACCAATAATGTTTACCAAACTATCTCAAAAGGCTACAAGGCCTTTTTATTTTGTAATAACAAGCAAGTCACATACTTACGCGCTTATGCTTTATGAAAACATTGCGGTTATCTTCTTATATGGCGGCCTTTGACCTCTTGGGATTTAAACGTGGAAACATGAAGTCTAACAATAGTAAAAGAGTGATGGAATGTATCGTATCTTATATCTTTAGTTGTCTAAATAGAGAAAAGTTTTTTTTAAGTAAGAAGTACTACAGTGAAAAACTATTATAAACTACAACAGTTGCAATATATCTACAATTTGAGAAGGCTAAACCAACCCACATTTAGGTGTATCACAGTATAATCCCATCCGACGAAAAACTCATAGCGGAAGAGAATTTATATTGTTTGGCATAATGCTCCCTTAAAGCTTGTCACTATATTCCGTCCCCCAGGAGGAACGTGTGAAGGAAGAGAAAGCATGCTTGAAATGTTTGGATTTGCTAAGTGTTAGCGCTTCCTGGAGGCGTAATTATGTACTACATCATCAAACCCCACTATGCACTAACCAATGCACAACTATAGTCACATCTAGAGATGTGGATAGTAAAAGCTTTTCTTGGAATATCCGCACCCCTCATATTTTTTTGGTTCTTCTGACATTCAGAATAGGACTGAATTTAGAATCAAAACCTTGCGACGAGTTTACATTGTACCTGGATCTCTAGCCTATATTCTAAATCCTAACCTGTGCTTTGGTAAAAGTACCTGTCCTGAAAATTTAACTGGACCCAGCATCCATTTTGCAACACGCCACCTCTGGATATTGTGTTGACCAATAAAAAAACGGTAAAACCTTTGGCTACATTGTTTCTCGTAATAATTCAATCACCTTTGCGTCTCCGCTACTAAATTGTTTCTGAAATTTCTAACGAATGTTTAAATTTACAATAAAGTTATTTCTCTGCTATTTAATTGTACAATTTCATTTTTCTATAAACTTGACTTTATTGACCTGGAAAATCTTGTGAATAAGTTCTAAAACAATAACTGGACGTATAATAAAAAGAAGATTATAATGAACACCATTTTTGTTTTTAAACTGCAAGACTTGTTATACAAAAACGATAGTTAAACGAATACACCCACGAAGGTTGCGTGCAATTTATACACCCGCCTCCATTTGTTCATGAAGTTTCAATTATTTTTCTCAAGTCTACTGTACGAGACAAATCGAAAATTTTACATTCCTTCCAGTATTAGAAGTATGTATTTTGTTAAATGTATCAACTATAACAACAATATTATTGGTTGTATAAATTTTATTCCTTTGATTATTTTACGTTTTACAGATATCAAGAAATGTAAAACTTTTAAATCAGTTTGTCTATTTTATAGAAACAAGAATCTGAATGAACTAAGTAAAATGGATCCTTCTCAACCCGATATGGCATTGAAGATGGATACGACAGCTTCTACTTTCCCCCTTTTGTTTCTTTGCTCCTTTATGAGCGTTTTGTATCATTGCTAGCTCCGAATACTCAGGATTTATCTTAATATTGCCTCCTTATAGTACACCAATTATATCTAGTTGTAAACTTTCGGTAAACTGTTTTAGAAAATTTATTATAATGTTCTAAGTATATTCCAGCTTGTACAAAAACATGTTGAGTACCAAAGTTTCCTGTCATTCCAACAACTGGTGATATTAACTCTCGTAGACGCATTTTGGAAACCTTCTTCAGTCACAATCTTCTATACACTCTTTATGATGGAGGCTCTCTGAAGCACTCAAAATATTTAATGTGAAAATCCTAGATATACTCAACTTATTACGGGTATTGAAGTTTTGTTTTTAAATAAAGTTTTACAAGACGCTAATTTAATAATACTAATATTATACAGTAATGAGGAATCTTACATCTTGATATCCAACAAACTTCAAATCTTTATTTAACGTAGCCTACTACTGAGACACAACATCACTTAGAATCTTTAATCATATATCAAAATATCGTATAGCAGGTAAAGTAATTGGAGAGAACGCCGAATAAAAACACCTTTTCCTGTAGATGATGTTTTTTGCCCTTCTCATTGCCATTCGATAAAATTAGGTGTTAAAAATTTTATTTTAAAACGTTCTTGATCTATTTCTACCACAGAAGGACATGTTCGACAGTTTTATCTGAATGCGTTCTCGCACCCACTCGTCGATGCCAGAATTTCCAGGGAAAGGATCCTACGTTATGGATATTCTTTAAAGTAGATTTATACAGACTGAAGGCAATAAACACTGCAAAGTACTTTCACGTAGTCCTAATCGCCGACCGTGGCGAAGCCATCCTTCACGAGTAATTTGTAATCCTCGGGCCGAGTGGTGCTTTAAATGCAACATGTGTCTACTGTAATGGAGGACTTACTAATTCACACTCTATACGTCGCTGCCTAACTAATTGGATGGAAACACATGGAGACGTGACTGTGAAACGCCTTTAATCTACGATCAAACTATTCTATATAACTAATTGCATATTATTCCAAGAATAACTTACCTATGGTTTACCCCTTTATAATTTAATACTATTACAGGTATTTATTGGAGTTCACATGCTTTAAATTAGTAAATATATATATATATATATATATATATATATATATATATATATATATATATATATATATATATATATATATATATATTGTAACTGTGTTGTATATTCACTTTTACAGTAGTAAAGATATATAGTGAATGAATATATATATTTGAAGGGCAAACACATACATGAATAATATATATAAAATTTATTTACCTTATACAATGTATAAATTTATATTAACCTTCGAGACACATACACCCCCACACACACACTTACACATACACACACACACACACACACAATGGGAGCATTAAAACATGACATGTACATCGTTGCCTACCCAAAGTAAACCTCCTCCCGTAGGGGTGAAAAACGTTAGTTTCTGAAAATCTGACAGGGTGAAAAACTGACACTACTGTCAGTTTCAATTATAACAATAATACAACAATAATACAATATTAATATATAAGAGCTTTTTATGCATTATTACTCCATAACAATTGATATCACAACACTGTAGTCTAAATAAACTGAGACCTAAGAACGTTATAGCCTGCAATGAGTAAAGTTAAAACCCCTGTACTTAATGTTTATTAACAACAGTTTATCTTATTCGCTATTGATGCTTTTCCTCATTCTAACGAGGTCTACACAATACTATATTACTAGGGCATTGGTACTTCCTTTACAACTAATAGATGCGGTTAGCTAGAATTACTTTAAACACACATCACTTACACGAACTGAGATGCATTATAATGCTGTTACCCCTCGTTATTGCCTTTATATGTGCTAGAATAGTGTGATACCAAGAGGAATAATGTGGTAACAGTTACTGGGAATATATCATAGACCGGGTAGACATCAGAGTTAAGTAGGAGATAAAAAGAGCAGTGTTTCTCATAATGAGTAGACTTTACGTCATCGTCTGACGTTGCCACCTTGCTCTACTGCTGCATCCGGCTTGTTTTGCAGGATTGAGTTTTATTATCAGGATGTTAATGGTCTTTCAGATGTGGTTTCACCGCAGAATACCAACTTCGTTTGTACAACGGAGGGGGAATATGTGAACTCTTAGCAGCGGTGACGTCACGGAAACCTTATTACCTTGAACATATCGTGCGTAGCGTTGGCTGATAAACTACTGCAGGGATGGAGAACCTATCCTCCATGCTTACGAAGCAGTACTTTAGGAAGGCGATCACAAGATATGCAACCAATATGGTTTCTAAAACCCAGTTGGAACAATGATAAAGCAATTCCGGTAAAGAACAAACGAGATGCAAAAACCAAAGATTATTTTACAATTGTAAAATTAGATAACAAATTCCCAATACTTCAAGTTAAGAGAAAAATTTTGTCTAGAAGATAAATGAATACAGTAAAATAATGTTGTCACCGTTTCATGTAGTGATGGTTGTAATCACAATAGTTGTGTAGCACATTACGTTGTATGAGTAGGGTTAGTATCAAGGTTGTGCTAATTTTAAATACATTAGGTTGTATAATTTATTGGTACCAACATTTTATGTAGTGAGTATTGCAATCACAATTGATTTTTTGAGTACCCTTGACAACGTCAGTAACTCAACCAGACAGAAGTTCACAAATCTTAATGAAACCAGTTAACTCATATTAAACTCAAAGTATAATAATCTATAACATTGATATTTATAAGGAAATAATTTGGTTTTCTATTTATATGTAATAGGTTTGATCACTAATATTAAAAAGATATAGCCACACTTTCAATAAAATGCAATAACATGGCTACTTTAAAAGTAGTTATTCTAAACGTACTAATCTGAGTGAACTTTACACTTAATTCTCTTAAAAAACGAAATTAATGTACAATTCTGCTTCCAGATTAAGCACTTTACTATAGACCAGGAGTGCCGACATAATGAAGCTATTCAGACTATTCAAACAAAACGACTATCAAACAGACTATGTTTTGCACGATGACGTCACTCAGGCATTTGATCCCTGGATTTCTGTTGATATTGTTTTACTTTGCAGACGGAATTGTCCGAGTAAACGTGTTCGGGAGTTCTCCAGCTTCAACAACTTCGTCGAAGGCATAGTTACGTCATGGTCTCTGACCTGGTGAAGTAACTTCTCCTTGCAAGAGATATATCGGTGGGTTGGAGTACTATTATTGTTATCCTTGCAGACGACACCGCTATCTTGTCCGTCGCTCAATGTAAGATAGAAGTAATCGCTAAATTGCAGCATACCCTGGACGGCGTCTGTAACTCAACCAGGTAGAATTCATAAAGATTAAGAAAAGCAAGTTAACTCATATTATACGGTATTTACAAGTTATTATATAAATCTATAACATTGATATTTATAAGGATATAATTTAACTTTCTATTTATATGAAATAAGTTTTGTCACTCATATTTTAAAAAAACTCATTTTAATATAACACTTCCTATAAAATATACGTACTTATTTATTTTGTCGTAAAAGCAAACGAACCCAAATTAACCGGATGTTCAACAATATTCTGTTACAATGAAACTTTCAATGTGCAGGGGTTTTTTTATTTGCAAACCACTTTATTTTGTTACGGCTGTGAGTACCTTTCAATTATTCTTTTTGATATAAGGGTTTTTATTCTCTTTGGAGATTAAAGGTAGCCAAACAGACCGAGGCCTGTCTGAAACATGCCTTCCTCGTGACACGGGCTCCTGGGAATCGAGAATAACAACTTCCTTTATGTACACTGAACCAAACCGAACAGCTGCCTCGCAAATATATTTTAGCATCACCAATAGTTATATCACAAGTCAGTAATAGTTCCGGAGCGACGAAAGTATCCAACTGGTTATTTTGAAACTGATAACGTTCAGTGGTGTTTTACTAACAGTGATTTTTTTATTAATATAGATGAATACACATTAAACGACAAAAACTCTTGCTACAGATATTTAAACAACCTGGAAGTACTTTTCGCTAACCAGTAAGTTAGTAACCCTCCGATAATGCTGTGTTAGCGAAATATACATTAATGTTGTTTAAATATTTGTTACAAGGGGTTTTGTTGTTTAATGAGTATAACCACGCTACAATGCCCTATATAGATTTTTGTATTAAAGAATATAATAATGATTTTGTGGTACCAGCAAACATTTGAAGTTTTCATTTCTAAAACTGAAATCCAATCTAGAAGGTAGTTTAAAATGAAAGTAAATTGATTTCTTTTTAACTTTATAAAAAATACGGTTATTATTAATTTCCTACACTTTGTCTATAAGACATAAATCTAGCTCCACACGTTTTCATTATTATTTAATATTTCTATATAGCGGAGAACTCTCATTAGATTCTATTATATCATTTTAACGGAAAATGTTTTTAAATAGGCTTTTTGTTTTCTATCGATTGATCACGCACCCGCTTACGAGTTAACAGCTATACAAGAGAGACTTCATGACTCTCCCTCAGTGTCCGCTGTTTTACTACTTCCGGTTCCTCACCATTGTTGCTTCATAATGTAATTACAGGAGTCATATCAACAAATTATTTGGAATCAGCGTATTAATAATTCAAGAACTATTCTAAGGGTTTTCCATATTCAATTAATAGGAAACGTCTAAACATTACACAGTTTAACACTTCCCGTACCAGCCTTTACGACTGTGTGAAGTTGTCAAGTGTGCCGGAAGTACACAAATAAATTGCTTTAATTAGCTGTGGACTAACATGAAACTGACACCTTGCTCCGTGAGCTTCTAGTTCCATAGATTTTCCACGTACAATAACACGTTATATACCCGTTTAGAGGTTTATATGTGACACATTACAGTTACATTAAGTATTTCACGAACAACAGTTGAACACACAGGGGTTGATGGAAACCCTGTACAAACCCACGAAAAGTTAAGTATCAGATATAGCTACCTCGTGAGTTACAGGGCCGATTTGCAATCCAGATGTGTCTAGTGTAATAAGCTAATATGGCAACATATTCAAACCCGTAACTTTGTAACTACTTTGTGTTATTGCTCTGTTAAAACATACGTCTATATGAAAGATGTAGTTAGACTGGGACATATAGGATTTGGATACAGATGTACATTGAATGCGATTCCACCTTAATTTAGCTGATATGACCGTAAATAATATTTTCACCAGGTGGCCTGGATTTAATATTATGGTGAAAATATATATTATTTCTTCTTTTACACTATTATGGTATTTTAGGACTGCCTTACCATGTGTGGTTTAATTCACCATCTTCACAAGCCTATAAGGGGATGACTCTTATTATTGTACGCAAGGAAAGAGAAGAAATGATTTTAGAATTTTTAGAAGACATTTCTTAAACATTAAAAATAGACTATTTTTATCATTTGATGCTTATTTAGAATATGTATTTTGAACAAGACATTCGAGTACAGCCTCTTAAAATTCAGATTTCAAAATATATTTTCGACTACATTTTCTATTCAAGCTCGTAGTTAGAAGGCAGATTCTCAAGCGAAGAAATATTCTAATATATGATTATGTTTCCTTAAATTAGCTCTAACTCTTTTGTCTTGGGTCTAGGGACACCCGAATGCGTTACAAAATGAGTGGATGTACTCCGAGTGGTAACTATTATCATTATTGTATAAATTAATGTATATAATAATACAGTTTGTCTACTGTTTACTAGATGGAGCTCTACAACGTTTCTATCGTTACAAACGTTACGTATCGTTATACTTTTCTATTAAAGTCGATAATACGTATTATGTATGTATGAATGTATGTATGAATGTTTGTATGTATGTATGTGTGTATGTATGAGCCTTATGCGTGACTAAACCACTGATACGATCACCAAGAAACTTTGGGAAATCCTTGAGTATATTCCGCGAAAGGTTTCTGGCGACATAACAATTTTGTTCATTATGCAGTTTTTAAGTGCCAAGATCGCATAAAATATGACTATGATCTTATCTTAAGACATTTCATTGAGTTCATTACAAGGTTTGGTTGCTAGGCAACACTCAACATTCTAAAAGTATTTTCTAACACATTTAAAACAATATGCAATATATCCGAATGTACCTCAAAAAATAACATACAAACAAGAACTTTTATTGTCACACCTTTTTAGATCGACTACTACGATCTATTGTTCTAAGTTTAGCTATTATTAGGTTAATAAAATATTAAATTTTGTGTAGCTTATGTAACACGCCATTTATTGACGAAGTTCACTGTGTCAAGTAGTATATACATATATATATATATATATATATATATATATATTCATTTGTCTACTTGTATGTGTATGGTTGCGTTTGTGTTTATGTGTGTGTGTTTTTGTTGTGTGTATGCGCGCGCGCGCGTGTGTGTGTGTGTTTTGCTTGGGTGCAAATTAATACGGTGCTGTTAGGCTATTTACGGCCACGTATATAATAGAAGCAAAAGTTGATGATAAATGATAACGAAAGAAAATAATGTAAGCTATTCATAACAACACCAAATGTTGAAAGTTGCTGTACATCAACATTAATAAATGTTTCACACATTTACACTAATATCCTATTACTTCCCAGTATTTATTAGTGTAAGGATACTGTATCTTTACCAATTCGTAAACCTAATACAATAAACCTTCAATAACCGAGCTAAATGTCAACCTGTTGTAGGATGACTAATATCCCTCCAATCAACTCCTCGGTAGAGGCTAACTAGGACCATGCTTTAATTTTGCGTTCATTAGTTATGATTCAAATTACTCAAATTACACTTGCTACATATGTTCTTGGGTGGCGTGATATCTCAGAGCACAATTATCAGACAATGGGGTAATTAATCGACGTCGTATTGTCACGTGTCCCAATGGGAATGCTATTGTGTTAGGCCTACAGAAGTGTATTGGCTGGCATTCCTGTAGGCATGATCGGATCGAACTGTGAAGAACATGAAAGCAAGATAAATGTCCTTTAAAATTACTTGACAATGAAGATTGAAGAGATCGAAAATAGAGGCTCAAGTTGGGGCTTTGCGTTAGGCAACAGAAAATATATTGAAAGCCTTGTTGTGAACTAGATTGCAATATGAATCTTTCAGAAAACATATTGAACCATCATTCCTAGTATCGCCACAAATTTTGCGCGTTTCGGAAAACCTCCATTATTTGAAGGATTCTATCGTTTCTTATCTAAATATATTCAATGCAACTTCAACTTATTCAAATTTAGAAGCTGGAAATAATAAGTGTCTTTCAGTGTTTGACACTTTTCTTAAGTTTTAAATACGAAGTCATGTGATCATTGCATTTTTTATGTAATACAAATGTTACAAAATCTATAAAAATATATCTTGGTTTGCAGGAATGTAAATTACCAAATAAGAAAAACGATTGAAGAAGTAGACTACGAAAAAACTACACCATCAAATACTCCCACGTGATCTTGTGATATAAAGCAAGCATTGTACAGCACTATAACTTCTGGAGAGGAAGTAACTGGTTGACAGGGCTAGAGAACAAAGGGAAACGGCTAGAAAACATTACAAAATGGCCAGAAAACATAGCAAAACGCATATAAAGCATAGGCAAATGGTTAGATTTCATATGAAAATGGCTAAATAGCATAGGAAAACGGGTAAATGCATAGGAAAACGACTAAAAAGCATAGGAAAACGGCTAAAACAAATAGGAAAAGGCCTTTAAAACGCAGGAAAACGGCTAAAACACATAGGAATACGGCTTAATGCATAGGAAAACAGATGTGCTAAACAAATATGGGGGAGATTAAAAGACACCTGAGTACAAAACACACATGTATCATATTTGGAAGAAGAGGAGATCCTCGAATAATGTATGATATATGCAATAACACCTCAGTACATAGCACACATGTGTATTGTCAGGAAAAATAGGAAGAACTGGGGCTCGAATAATGTGGGGGATATGGAAAGACAACTGATTTCATAACCCACATGTATCTTGCCTGGAAGTAGTAAAGATGCTAGAAAAATGTGGGAATATGAAAAAATTCTTCAGCACACAAAACACAAATATCTTGTCTGGAGGAAGAGAAACAGGTGCTCGAATAATGTGGGGGAGATGCAAAAACAACTGAGTACAAAACAAACATGTGTCTTGTCTGGAAGAAGAAGAAGAAGAGGTGCTCCTCTTATGTAGAGGGGGGATTGAAAGATTACTCACCAAACATCACACACATGTGGCTTGTCTGAAATAAAAATAGGTGCCAATATTAAGTAATGAGACGCAAAAATTTCTCAGCACTCATCACACACGTAGAAGATGCTAATGTTTGGGAGAAGCAAATACACCTCAGCACGCACTACACACGCATGTAGCTTGTCTGGAACAAGAAAAGCTGCGAGAATAATTTGAGGGAGATGCAAGGACACCTCAGCACAAACACACTCGCATTTAGTTTGTGTGGAACAAAATGGATTGCTATAATAATGGGAGAGTGATTCAAAGAAATCTAAGACCACATCACTCACATGTTGCTTGTCTGGAACAACAAGAGGTGCGAGAATAATGATGGGGAGGTGACAGAACACCTCAGCACACACACACACACACACGCGCGCGCATTTAGTTTTTTCTGGAACAAAATGGATTGCCAGAGTGATATGAGAGCGATGCAAAGACATCTGAGCCGACATCACAAATATGTAGCTTGCCTGGAACAACAAGAGGTGCGAGAATAATGTGAAGGAGATGGTAGGACACCTTAGGACAGACACACATGCATTTAGTTTGTCTGGAACAAAAAATATTGCCAAACTAATGTGATGACGATGCAAAGACATCTGAGCACAAAAAGGGGGAGAAATATCTGTCGTTCTTTCAGGTGTAAACACTTTCACTAACACATCCCTATTACCCTTTGCAGCTATTTTTCAAGAATATTGATGGGCATCTATTTATAACACATCTAGAAGGTTTTTATAATTTAAATTTTTAAAAGTCAGTTCATCTTCTGTTCCTCTTTCGGATTTTTGTATAAAGCTTTATTATTATTTGAAGAGACTTTTTCCTTGCGTTACAGAACACTTTTTTTTTTCATTGAAAAACAAATAACAAAATTTGTGGATGTTAAATTCAGGAAGTTTTAAAATTTGCATTGTTTTCTAAATTTATCTCTGTATTTAAGAAAAGTTCTATATGCCTGTGTTCTATATAATTAAATTCTTTGTTTATGAAAATATGATAACTGAATAGAAATTATTTTTAGACAATTCCTCTAAACGTTTATGATTAATGTACCATGCATCCCGCGTTAATAGTGTGTAACTATTACCGATACATACTTCGGTTTAGCTATATATTTCCGAATGTTAATTAAGCCTTGATAAATGTTTGTACAGACGTGGACATGATAAATTTTCGGAGGGAAGACAACCTTCCTTTAAAAGAAGGCTTAGTGTATGTACCCAGGATTACAGAGACAGGATGCAATATGTTTTGCCGGGAATTGTCAACAACGAACTAAATAAAACATGCAAGTGAACAATTTATGATGGCGATCCGATATTTTGTTTTACAAGAATCAATAACTTTATGTAGGTAAAATCAAACCGTTTCATAGTCACAGATTCTTGTTCCGAATACAGAATTATACAACGAACTAAAAGGCCTTTAGTTGCAAAAATATATATACAAGTTGTAATTTATAGTTTCACAAATACAAGCCTTAGATTCATAGCATAAAATTCCACCATGTTAGCATCAAGAAAATAAAAGACCATTTTGTGTGACCTTTGATACACTACTTCCACTACCTCTATCAGAAGATAAAGAGACGGAGGAGTCTTTTCATTTAAGCTCGTAGACCTAGAGTTTAAGAGTCTCTTGGAAAACCAACTCACCCTTGTAACTCGTTCGCCGTGTCGGTCTTTGATACTACTTTGTCTCATATACTATCTAATGCCATATTGGCTCAAACAGTGTTGGACACCTGTTTATTCCATGTCCAATTAGTGTAAGCCTAACTTAATTATTATTTATAAGGCTATGCCAGAAAGTAATCTTGACAAGACTTAAGTCTATCACAACTGACGATTAAAAGACTCACAAATTATCCTGATAAGATAAAGAAACAATGTCATAGTTTTTAACCTGACCTAACCTAACTCGCAACTCCCTCCCCCAAATCCATAATCTGCCTCTGGCTCACTGTCCGTTGACTTGTCAAGGGATTTGTGAATGGACTAAGCTGTAATTGAATGCACACAGTGGCCAGGTCTCTCCTGAGCGGATTGATGACGTAATTCCCGCTTAGTTTCATTATACAGCAAAGATCACAGATAAACCTTCGCTTTATGCCGCCGCAGAGCCTACACATAACCAAAACAATGCAGCTATTGTTCGCAGCCACCGGCATGTACTCTGCCTTTATAGATACGCCTAATGATGTCGTTTATATTCAAGTTTATCATATTAAATATTATGAAATATTACTAAGGTTTTTTTTCGTTTTTATAGGTGGGTAAGTGTAAATGATATTTTACTAGATTTACCTGACCATGTTTTCAGGTTTTACGTTCAACTTAAGTAGTTAACGACTATTTCTTTTATTGCAAAGTCATGTAAAAACCATTTCAGCAAAAAATATTTTGAGAAACAAAACTTTCGTATGTCTTACTTATGACCTCTCTGTAGTAAATATGAGGCACTGTATGTTAAAATGAGTGCATAATTCCAGTAGATCCCTTTTGAGTGGGTCCCTTTTTCAAACAGGTCGCAACTTACGTCGTAGTTTATATGGATTTGTAGGGGTAAAGAAACTATCGTTGGCAGCTCCAGAGAGGGAATTATGTGACCGAGCTGGAACTTGGTGTGGGGTATGTGTGCTGTTTAATGTGTTATGTGTGTTTTGTGCTTCTAAGGGTATTTCAAGTAGCGATAGATCGTAGTGCGTTAGGCAGTGAGTTTTTACAGGCAAGGGCGTTTGGAGTGATAATGTATGGCGCTGTCCTTAATTAAACTACACCAGAGCGCGCATCAACGTCCGGGCGAATTGCTAGGTAAAACCATTAATATAAACAAAAGTTTCAAGTAAATTCCTACATAGGTTACCAAAAAAAAATTATTTTAGTTACTTTTTATTAAATAATTACAAATAGTATAAAGAAAGAAAACATAACCGTGCGACAATATACATAACCTATAACATCAGCAGTTTTAAGAAATCATATGTTATCACTTATTTATATGAAATGGGGAGAAATAACTAAATATATTGCATACCTTGCCCCCTTTGTAAAAAGTTTTTCTTCATACATGAGTAAAGCGAAAATCAATTCATTAAATTTTTAATTGAATTACTTTTATTTTTTTAAAACTGTATCAACATCGTGTCACACTAAAAGCTTTAAAAAAATTTATTTGAACTTGAGTGAATGAACAAAAATAATTTGCAAATTTGAACAAATAAAATAGGAGAGTGTGAAATTATAGAAGGAATTGATCTTTCTGAAACCACGCATAATTCAACAGTTATTGATCAATATCAACATGAATTTAATTCAAAAGCCAAAAACTGCAATAAAAGATAAAAACCCCAACACTAACTTTACTTTCAATTAATCTCCTCATATCGAAAGTACACTAAATTTTCTACACAAATTTAACAATTTTACAAAAACCCTAAACAGGAATAATAAATTTAAAGGAGGATTGTATGATAAAAATTTCAATATTAGAACCAAAATACATAAAATATCTACCTTAAAAACCCTGTATAGTTACAACCCCTATTTGACAGTATAATATTGAAAGCAATCTTAATACCAACTAAAATATTTTAAAAAAACTCATAATAGAACTTAGATTAAACCCTTACGTTAATTTCGATGCCAATGCCATTATCATCAGAGGGTCATATTACAAAATTACAAACTAGAAAATATTAACATCAGCTTAGTTTGTAACTTATTGTTTTCTAGATTGTAAATTTGCAATAAGATCCTCTTATTATGATGATGACACGATCGTCACGGATAGGAAAAGAGTGAAAATTAAAAGAACCTTAGGGAGAATAGAGATAAGATTAGGGTGAATATCGATACAAATAATGTGATTACAGGTAGGATGAGGAACTAAAGCTGTAGGATTAGGGAGGAGATAGAAACGATTAGTGTGAATGGCATTACAATCACGGTGAATGCTGTCAGGATAAAGATAATGTTAGGGGAATATAGCTACGAATAAAGTGAATACAGGTAGGATCAGGGTCAAAAGCTGTATTATTAGGGAGGGCATAGAAAGGATTAGTGTGAATAGCATTACAATCAGGGTGAATACTGTCAGGATAAAGATAATATTAGGGGAGTATAGATACGAATAATGTGAATACAGGTAGGATCAGGGTCTAAAGTTGTAGGATTAGGGAGGACATACAAAGGATTAGTGTGAATAGCATTACAATCAGGGTGAATGCTGTCAGGATAAAGATAATGTAATTGGAATATAGATACGAATAATGTGAATACAGGTAGGATCAGGGTCTAAAGCTGTAGGATTAGGGAGGACATAGAAAGGATTAGTGTGGATAGCATTACAATCAGGGTGAATACTGTCAGGATAAAGATAATGTTAGGGGAGTATAGATACGAATAATGTGAATACAGGTAGGATCTGGGTCTAAAGTTGTAGGGTTAGGGAGGACATACAAAGGATTAGTGTGAATAGCATTACAATCAGCGTGAATGCTGTCAGGATAAAGATAATGTAATTGGAATATAGATACGAATAATGTGAATACAGGTAGGATCAGGGTCTAAAGCTGTAGGATTAGGGAGGACATAGAATGGATTAGTGTGGATAGCATTACAATCAGGACGAATGCTGTCAGGATAAAGATAATGTTAGGGAAATATAGATACGAGTAACGTGAATACAGGTAGGATCAGGATCTAAAGCTTTAGGACTAGGGACGACATAGAGAGGCTTAGTGTGAATAGCATTACAATCAGGGTGTAAGCTGTCAGGATAAAGATAATGTAAGGGTGAATATAGATACGAATAATGTGAATACAGGTAGGATCAGGGTCTAAAGCTGCAGGATTAGGGAGGACATAGAAAGGATTAATGTGACTAGTATTACAATTAGGGTGAATGCTGTCAGGATAAAGATAATGTTAGGGTGAATATAGATACGAATAATGTGAATACAGGTAGGATCAGGGTCTAAAGCTGTAGGATTAGGGAGGACATAGAAAGGATTAGTGTGGATAGCATTACAATCAGGGTGAATACTGTCAGGATAAAGATAATGTTAGGGGAATATAGATACGGATAATGTGAATACAGGTAGAATCAGGGTCTAAAGCTGCAGGATTAGGGAGGACATAGAAAGGATTAATGTGACTAGTATTACAATTAGGGTGAATGCTGTCAGGATAAAGATAATGTTAGGGTGAATATAGATACGAATAATGTGAATACAGGTAGGATCAGGGTCTAAAGCTGTAGGATTAGGGAGGACATAGAAAGGATTAGTGTGGATAGCATTACAATCAGGGTGAATACTGTCAGGATAAAGATAATGTTAGGGGAATATAGATACGGATAATGTGAATACAGGTAGAATCAGGGTCTAAAGCTGCAGGATTAGGGAGGACATAGAAAGGATTAATGTGACTAGTATTACAATTAGGGTGAATGCTGTCAGGATAAAGATAATGTTAGGGTGAATATAGATACGAATAATGTGAATACAGGTAGGATCAGGGTCTAAAGTTGTAGGATTAGGGAGGACATACAAAGGATTAGTGTGAATAGCATTACAATCAGGGTGAATGCTGTCAGGATAAAGATAATGTAATTGGAATATAGATACGATTATTGTGAATACAGGTAAGGTCAGGGTCTAAAGCTGTAGGATTAGGGAGGACATAGAATGGATTAGTGTGGATAGCATTACAATCAGGACGAATGCTGTCAGGATAAAGATAATGTTAGGGAAATATAGATACGAGTAATGTGAATACAGGTAGGATCAGGGTCTAAAGCTGCAGGATTAGGGAGGACATAGAAAGGATTAGTGTGGATAGCATTACAATCAGGGTGTAAGCTGTCAGGATAAAGATAATGATAGGGTGAATATAGATACGAATAATGTGAATACAGGTAAGATCAGGGTCTAAAGCTGCAGGATTAGGGAGGACATACAAAGGATTAGTGTGAATAGCATTACAATCAGGGTGAATGCTGTCAGGATAAAGATAATGTAATTGGAATATAGATACGAATAATGTGAATACAGGTAAGGTCAGGGTCTAAAGCTGAAGGATTAGGGAGGACATAGAATGGATTAGTGTGGATAGCATTACAATCAGGACGAATGCTGTGAGGATAAAGATAATGTTAGGGAAATATAGATACGAGTAACGTGAATACAGGTAGGATCAGGGTCTAAAGCTGTAGGATTAGGGAGGACATAGAAAGGATTAGTGTGGATAGCATTACAATCAGGATGTAAGCTTTCAGGATAAAGATAATGATAGGGTGAATATAGATACGAATAATGTGAATACAGGTAGGATCAGGGTCTAAAGCTGCAGGATTAGGGAGGACATTGAAAGGATTAATGTGACTAGTATTAGAATTAGGGTGAATGCTGTCAGAATAAAGATAATGTTAGGGTGAATATAGATACGAATAATGTGAATACAGGTAGGATCAGGGTCTAAAGCTGTAGGATTAGGGAGGACATAGAAAGAATTAGTGTGGATAGCATTAAAATCAGGGTGAATACTTTCAGGATAAAGATAATGTTAGGGGAATATAGATACGAATAATGTGAATACAGGTAGGATCAGGGTCTAAAGCTGTAGGATTAGGGAGGACATAGAAAGGACCAGTGTGAATAGCATTACAATCAGGGTGAATGCTGTCAGGATAAAGATAATGTTAGGTGAATATAGATACGAATAATGTGAATACAGGTAGGATCAGGGTCTAAAGCTGTAGGATTAGGGAGGACATAGAAAGGATTAGTGTGAATAGCATTACAATCAGGGTGAATGCTGTCAGGATAAAGATAATGTTAGGTGAAAATAGATACGAATCATATGAATACAGGTAGGATCTGGGTCTAAAGCTGTAGGATTAGGGAGGACATAGAAAGGATCAGTGTGAATAGCATTACAATCACGGTGAATACTGTCAGGATAAAGATAAGGGTGAATATAGATACGAATAATGTGAATACAGGTAGGATCAGGGTCTAAAGCTGTAGGATTAGGGAGGACATAAAAAGGATCAGTGTGAATAGCATTACAATCACGGTGAATACTGCCAGGATAAAGATAAGGGTGAATATAGATACGAATAATGTGAATACAGGTAGGATCAGGGTCTAAAGCTGCAGGATTAGGGAGGATATAGAAAGGATTAATGTGACTAGTATTACAATTAGGGTGAATGCTGTCAGGATAAAGATTAAGTTAGGGTGAATATAGATACGAATAATGTGAATACAGGTAGGATCAGGGTCTAAAGCTGTAGGATTAGGGAGGACATAGAAAGGACCAGTGTGAATAGCATTACAATCAGGGTGAATGCTGTCAGGATAAAGATAATGTTAGGTGAATATAGATACGAATAATGTGAATACAGGTAGGATCAGGGTCTAAAGCTGTAGGATTAATGAGGACATAGAAAGGATTAGTGTGAATAGCATTACAATCAGGGTGAATGCTGTCAGGATAAAGATAATGTTAGGTGAAAATAGATGCGAATAATATGAATACAGGTAGGATCTGGGTCTAAAGCTGTAGGATTAGGGAGGACATAGAAAGGATTAGTGTGAATAGCATTACAATCACGGTGAATACTGTCAGGATAAAGATAAGGGTGAATATAGATACGAATAATGTGAATATAGGTAGGTTCAGGGTCTAAAGCTGTAGGATTAGGGAGGACATAGAAAGGATCAGTGTGAATAGCATTACAATCACGGTGAATACTGTCAGGATAAAGATAAGGGTGAATATAGATACGAATAATGTGAATACAGGTAGGATCATGGTCTAAAGCTGCAGGATTAGGGAGGACTTAGAAAGGATTAGTGTGAATAGCATTACAATCACGGTGAATATTGTCAGGATAAAGATAAGGGTGAATATAGATACGAATAATGTGAATACAGGTTGGATCAGGGTCTAATGCTGTAGAATTAGGGAGGACATAGAAAGGATCAGTGTGAATAGCATTACAATCAGGGTGAATACTGTCAGGATAAAGATAATGTTAGGTGAATATAGATACAAATAATGTGAATACAGGTAGGAGCAGGGTCTAAAGCTGCAGGATTAGGGAGGACTTAGAAAGGATTAGTGTGAATAGCATTACAATCAGGGCGAATGCTGTCAGGATAAAGATAATGTTAGGGGAATATAGATACGAATAGTGTGAATATAGGTAGGATCAGGGTCTAAAGCTGTAGGATTAGGGAGGACATAGAAAGGATTAATGTGACTAGTATTAGAATTAGGGTGAATGCTGTCAGGATAAAGATAATGTTAGGGTGAATATAGATAAATCTAGGGTGAATAGAGATAGGATTTGGGTGATCACAGTTAGCATAAGGGTGAATATACTAGGGAAAATAGAAATAAGATTAGGGTCAATGATAGACTGGAATAAGTGGATCACTAATAGGTATAAGGTGAATATGGGTAAGGTTAAGTTGAAAATAACAGGATTTAGGGAAAGAGAAATAAAATTAGGTAAAATATATACCAGATTACGTTAAATACAGACACGATTAGACTAAATAAATGTAGAATTAGGGTATTACAGATAGGATTGTTAGTTTATTTTCTGTTTTTTTGTTCTCTGTTTTTGTTGTTGTTTTTTTTTCTATTTGGCAAGATAAATATACAACTAGCTTCAATACATACTACATAACCTAAGTAGGGTATCTTTTCAATAGTCCCTTCTAGGGGTGTAAAAATGTGCTACTATTAATTTAATAACAAGCGATTATTTCAAAATCTTTAATATATACTACATAAGGTTGAACACAGACACGTATAGGCTAAATAGACATAGCAGTAGAGGGGATGCAGATAGCAATGTTATTTTCTGTTTCTTGTTTATAGCTTTTTTTCTCTATTTAGCATAAATATTTAGTGATAAATATATCACTGGCTTCAGTACATACAACTTAACATAAGTAAGGTACCTTTTCATAGTCTCTTCTAGGGGTATAAAAATGTGTTATTATTATTTTAATAACAATCGCTTATTTCAAAACCTTAGGATTAATTGAAATTTAAAAAAAGATTGTTATCATATTTCATTAATCTATTCTCTTAGCTTAAGCCTTCCACTAGCTTGATAATCTTCCTCTAAACAACATTTGCTTTACAGCGTCGCATAATGTTATACAATGTTAACACTGATTGCCTTTCACCGAGCAGGACTGTCAACACTTGGTTAAATAAGGACGAGCAGAGGCCATGACTACCAGTAAAACTAATGTGTAATAGAGAGCATTCAAAAGATTTAAAGGATTTTTTTATTATTAACTTTACATATTCAAGGGAGTGTTGACAAATCTTTGCAGCGCACATGTTAAATAGGTTTCTTTTTGTTGTTATTGTTATTGTTTTATGTTTTCTTTTAGTGTTACATGTTAGCGCTATAAATTGTGTTCTAATTTCAGGGCAAACAAAAGGGTTTCTGCTTCTTTGAGTCTATATTGATCGCGTTTCGTGCACAATGACAACTAAAGGAAGGCGATGTGACGTCACATCCCATTCACTAGAGAGAAATACACTTCCTGTATTACATCTGATTTGTTGTATAAGAGCATCCAACTGTGTCTCATTCAAATGAATTATAGACTATTTTACTGACATATGAAATATACTTAGTATATATATGAGTTGAATATAGATGTAAACGAAGTAAGTATCCCAACCGTATATTTATATTGAAAACCATGTAAAACATTACAATAAATATCGACAGGTATTATATTATTAGGTCATGATACTTACTCTATGTTATATATATATATATATATATATATATATATATATATATATATATATATATACATATATTTCATAGAAATAGTATCTTGACTTCAGAATAACACAAGATGGTTTGGTTAGGCCATAAATTACATACCTTTAAACATGCAAACAGCATTTCAACTGTTACCAGTTCCTTCAGGTTGTAAGTTATGCGCAGACTATATTACCAGCTACAAACACCTTTTTTTCGTAGTTCGACTGCGTGAGAATTAGATAAATACTCGTAGTACTGTATACACGTACATATCTGAGCCCCGTGGAAACTCCCTGACCCAGGGCCGAAGTGGATACGACAAGAAGCAATACCATACGCCAGAGTTAACCCCGTTCTGACTATTTGCAGCACGTCCACGCGTAACGGCTCTAACCAGTTAACCACATTATATATATATATATATATATATATATATATATATATATAGATAGATAGATAGATAGTTATTATTGCGGTGTTTATAGGAAATTGAATGTGTGTATGTGTGTTTGTGTGTGTGTGTGTTTGTATATATATATATGTGTGTGTGTGTGTGTGTGTGTGTGTTGCATTAGAAGGCAGTGTATTAAGTAAGGTTAGGTTAGACTGAGATACGGGTTAGGAAGGATAAACCCTTCTTAGTAGATGTAGCTTGTCCGCACCTCCCCTGAGGGAAGTGTATTTATTGTGGAGTATGTAGTATATTCACTGGTCTAAGGCTAGACTGTAGTACCACGATTCACGCTAAACTCTTCTCATTAGGTGTATGTAGTCCGAACCTCCCTTTAGAAACGGATGTGTATTTTTAGAGGGTTTTGGATGAGTTGAAGTACCACGTGTTACGATAATCCGATCTCTGTCGGTTCAGCTACCTAGGTTTTCTATTTACAACCCTATATGATCATGTAACCATGTATCACAGATTGATTTCCTCCTTTTGTATTACGCTATAGTTTGTACTTGCGCGTGTGATGTTTCCAATTGTTGGGCATAAGTAATGTGCATGGTTGTTAAAATTGTTTTTTCCTATAAAAAATAATTAAATAATTAAACACAGATTTTCTATTTCATTGCCAAGAAAAAAGCATTGCTAGATTGATTAAGTGCTCCAAGGTTTTACTGTGCTTAAGTAATGTAAGACACACGCAAATGGGGTGTGAATACGTAGCAATGTGTTGTGCATTACATTAGACACATTTGAGATGCAAACCTTCCCTGTAGCTCTTAGGGTAAGCTATAACAGCTAATCTGTTGCATGTGGTCGTTAACCCTGCGGGTGTTTATAGGGATCGCTGAGTATCAAAGATCTTTGCTTAAGGTTCGTGTTTCTAGTTAAACAAATAAATATTTCGTCAGGTAAAAGAATTAAATTCTATAAATTCCATTCAAAATTTAATATAGTGATAGTAGTTTTATATGTAGGGCTGTTAAAATTAATTAAATTAAACAAAATAACTAAATTGATTGAAATTAAATTTCGTTTCGTAAAGATGTTTTCATAATTTTCTAGATCCGCCTTTCTACTTGTAACCCCGAATTTTGAGGTTTTGTGTGGGTCCGTTTTGTTTTAAATGGTCTTCATTGTTATGAAATTATAATCACAGAATAAAACGTATTTCCCTGTCTACCATGAACCTTATGATTACTCTACAATACATTGCACGTTACGTACCTCTGTTTCGCTATATTTTTCCGAATGTTATTAAAGCCTTGATAAATGTTTATACAGACGTGTACATGATAAATGTTCCTAGGGAAGACAACTATCCTTTAAAAGCAGGCTTAGGGTAAGTACCCAGGATTACAGAGACAGGATTCAATATGTTTAAAGGATATTGTTGTCAACGAATATGCAAGTGAACTTTGTAAATTCGCTATGAGATTCTTTGTTATACAAGAATTCGGTTTATAACAAGTGTTTGTACATGACACCCGCTTGTAAGGAAATAAGTAAAGAAAGGATATATAGAGTTAGGGTTAAATAATGACACCCCTAATATAATCATTAGGTCGCCGTAATAGGGAACAATTATGATATCACCTGTACATTTACCTGTTTATGTACCTGAAGATCACCTTACAACCAGATTGAAGATCAACGTTCCAAATAGCATATTTCTTTATTAAAATATACACAGAATGAACTAAGGGTAGTTTTTAAGGTCAAGGTTAAATGCCGTTTTTATTGCTTAGTAAATAGTGTCCTACACGAAACCGCCCTTCTTTAAAGCAGACATCAATATACTCGTATTTTTTAATAAGACTTTATTATAATACTACTTCAGCAAATACTATTTTTTCATTTATGGAATATAATAAAAAATAATATATTAGTAGCCTATGAGTGTATTTCAAGTGTATTTGCTGCAAGTATTCACTACCACACAGTAAATACACAATAAATACAGTATAGTGGTGAACGTATATACATACACTGCAGACTCAAACAGACAAAAAGGTAATTTCACATGCGGTTATAGCAGTGTTGAAGAGATTCAGAGAGAAATATATTTGTGTGGCAACCTTAAATTATTAATACGATATGTATATTAAATAGTTTAAATTTATTGGATCTTCTGAATTTCTGGGTTGCGTTTTCACTACCCCCCCCCCTAAAGTCGAATTATACTGTGAATATGAATGTGTAGGTTTATAGGTACAGAGTGTCCATGGATAAAGTGTAGTGCTGGCCGCATTGCCTTCCTTAAGTGGTGTTAAGCCACAAGTAATACTATATCCTCTTTTCCCTACAACATATCTTTTGGCATTAAAAAGAACATGAATATTATATTTTTTTGTTCATACAGTTTTTAATATTTTATATTGTATATATATATATACACATTATTGTTACTATTATTAGGCATTTTGAGTTAAATTTTATATTTATATTTCCTGGCTTTTAATTTTATATTAATGGTATTTAAATTATTTACTTGTATAACAAGAAGTGTTTTATTTTAATTATTACAACTCAAAATTTTATAAAAATAAAGTCTTAAAATCTTATAACACAGTATTAAACAGTAAGAGCATTATAGTAGTCAGTGCATTCTGCGAAGCAACAAGGTCATTCAGAGAGCCATAAGTACACCTTGCGATTTGTAAATTTCCGAGCCTGCTCTTGCAGAGTTTCTTACAAAGGTGTGATCAGCATATTGTAACATTGGTTAACCTGGTTGCCCAGTTTATCTCGTACACACTAAGGACGCCCCAGGGTAAAGTTTGTGTTGTGGTAACACTGCAAACTACTCCCAACCTGCTTTTAACAATAACACTTCATAGCCTTATCGAATACTTTGCATATATTACAAAGTTTATTTTACGCGCCGAGTATCTTTGCAGTGTAAAGTTTCATTCCTTATCTGTAATAGTTTCGTTGCCAGACAGAAAGACATTTTGGAAAAAAGATTTTCGTAAAATTAATACGTGGAATTTACTTGTAACTTTGCTTGTACAAATACTCGGAGGTAGAAATTTAAATTTCAGCTGTTTTTCAATTCTTTCTATTAGTACATAATCTCCTCATATATATCTTACAAAACTTTAACATCGTAAATGAAATACGTTTTTATTCATCCAATCAAGTTGACATAATATTTGTAACCTGTAGTTGATGAACATTAATGTAAAATAGTTTTTCTTCAAATATTTGGTCATTAATTAAAATTATAACAAACTAAAGTCTCTATCCGATTCGAACTGAATAACTACATGTCTGAAATCCTCCACTTGGCACTGAGCCAACTTTCTCATTACTAGATATCTTTTACATTAAAATTTATATCAAATTATAAGAGAAAGATTTCGTGCAATAATGAAGCAATACAAGTGACCAATATGGTGAGAAATTTTAGACCACCATCAGCTTCATAAATTAGGAACGAAAAAAGCAAATAAATAGCAACAAAGAAAAATAATAGTCTAACACTATATACAGTAGCTCTCGAAGATCGACTTACAAGTTTGTTGAATAATATTCCCGTTTAAACACATTCATAAGTGATTTCAAGAAAACAGTGGAGCTAAAGTAAATATTTCGTTATTATTTCTCAACTTAACATAAAATTTGTTAATCCGACTTGTTGTTGGTTTATAACTCTTCTTATAGCATTTAGTTGCAGTTTTAAAGACCTAGTTGATTACATTAGAGTCTTTTTATATAATCGAATGCCTTATACAATCAATTGAGTTTTTTCAATATTTGAAAAAATATATACATTTTTCATTGCAAATAAAAATACTACATATATATAAAATATAAACAATAAGGAGAACATACAAGTATATGTAAAATGTAACAAACCGTTGTAGGCCTAATAACATAAAGAGGCAAGTCACGAATTGTGACTGAAGAAAATTATTTTCTTAACTTCACCTAAAATCAAAATATCTCTTCCTCAAATTTGACACACAGAAAACCATTTTCTTCCTGACGTAAGGAAGAGAATGGAGTTCCGGTGCGACGAGAGTACTTCCGTCTATATATTCATGCTCCGTCCCAATCCTAATCGCCCGCCTTTGTAGTAGGAGTAATCCTGAAGACGCAATCTCTCCTATCGCGCAAAAAACTCTCAGCATGAAGTTCCGCTCCGTGGTTTCATTATTACTAACGCTTCACTACAGGTCTCCGTTAAATTCTTTTATATTATTAGATTTAACATTGCAAACATCCGAGAAGGGAAGTCTGGTTAGTATTACACATAGAGGAATATAACAAACGCCAATACAGGTTTCACCTGAGTTTTAGTGATAATTTCGTTGGTTGTAATAGTGGTATATTATTAGTAACAAGTTTTTCGCTGCAGTAACGTAGCCTTATTTAAACGAATGTATTTTCGGCAGATCACCGTTGTTGGACTAAACGTCCCAATCACAAATGGCAAAGAAATGACAACCTCTTCGACTTATGATATCAGCTTGATATATAAAACTCCTTGGAAAATGGTTTGAAATATTTTAAAAATTGAACTATGATTTATTAAACACACACACACACATATATATATATATATATATATATAATAAATTTTAAATATTTCAAAAACAAGAATACTGTTAATGAACATATTTATTCAAAGCTTTTCGCCGATAAAATAGTACCAGCATCTTCAGGAAAATAATTATCAAATAAAATAAATATTTTATTACATAATTATTCTCCTCAAGATGCTGATACTATTTTATCGTCGAAAAACTTTGAATAAATATATTCATTAAAGGTATTCTAGTTTTTGAAATATTTAAAATTTATTAACTATATTACAAAAAAACATATCACCATATTTAATATATATATATATATATATATATATATATATATATATACACTCATATTTATATATATATATATATATATATATACACTCATATATATATATATATATATATATATATATATATATATATATATATATATATATAAATATATATATACGCCTTTGATATTGAAAAAGTAAACTGTTCATAAAAAGTCCTAAGCGAAACATAAGAAATAATAAAACTGCCCTATGGTTCCCTAAACGTTAAAGCTTTTGATATAATAGACATTTACCATCACTTTACACATTCTAATATGAAGATTTGTTTTCAAATAATTGGTTACAATATAACATGCTACTAGGTATCTTGTTAAGTAGGTTTGTTAAAAAAAAAAACACACACACACACACACATGAGTTTCATAATGAATTTACTTGTAAAGTAATAGCTAACCTCCTTCGTGAGTGATGTAGAAGAGAAACTTACTCTCAGATGGAGACCAACTCCTTTATGTCTTACGTTAGGATACGCAGTGTTTTAGTTTTGAATAACCTTCACGCCTATAACGTTACAAACACGACTGAAGAAAATATACTATTATTCGGGTTCCAAGTCAATACTAACATTCAAGAAGTCCATAGAGAAACCCTTTGTTCAAATAGATAGTTTTGTCAGCATTAATTTAATTCCAATTTCACAGATCATCGATATTCTTCGAAAATTACAAATGGTAATTTTTAACCATTTGTAATATAAATACATACCAACATGACATAAACTTTACTAAGGCTTGAGTAATATTTATTGAAAGGACACAATTTCATTATTTTCAATCAAATCATAGACATATTTAACAATGCAAATTTACTGCCCAACGTTTCGGCTTCTAATAATTGTCCTTTTCAGGGGAATTTATTTAACAAAATTAATTGTAATAGTGATTTTATTTTATTATTGTAACTTTATTGAATAAATAAGTCTGAAAAGGAAATTTTAAATGTGTCACGATGGGCAGTTATTTTGCAATGTTCAATTTTTCTATGGTTTTATCATATCCTATCAAAATAAACTTGTAATATTTTATTAAAAAACATACTATTATCAAGAATTCTAGTAGCACCAAATTATTCTGTGGCGAATTTTTTTATACCATTATACGTATTTTGTGATTTCATTTTTTCATGCTTTTAAATTGATACATCAAGTGAAAAACGTTGGAATTAAAACATTTTAACACATTTTGTAACGATGCACACGACACGCATTATATCTCTTTGGATTGTTACTGCGTATAGTAGCACTGACACAAGGCATCTTCCATGTATGCCTTTTAAATGCTGAATATGAATGGGCCGTAATGAAGGAAGCTGTGTTGAACTACCCTTAAGCTGGTAATGATGACGAAGCGGTCACCACACCCTTATTTAGCTCTACCCATAATTGAAATGAAATCTCTCACATAGTTGACCACTAACTCGTATAAATCATTAAATTTAGCCTAACAACAACCTACTGGTTTGGGTAGTTACCCTTCGTCCTTTTATTTCATTCAGGACCTAAAGGTAAAAATAATTTGATAACCTATTAAGAAAATCATGAAATAATAATGATTCTAAAATGCGACACAAACGCAATCTAGAGACCATTTTTTAAAATTTCCGTTCTAGATACAAAAACAATTCAGCTAAAAACGTTTTATAATCTGCACATTTCGCGTAAATTGTTCTTAAAAAGTTAATTAAAAATTATTTAAAAATTAATGTTGCCATTGAGAGAGTTTTACCTTGTAATTAGCAACTCCCCTCTATTGTAAAATCTCTTTGAAGTTTCATTCATTCAGATTACATTATAAGAGACGCCACAATAAGTACCTCTTTGTTCGAGAGAAATACCCGTGTAGTCAAATGTGTTTTCGCTTCCATGGAGGATTTATTGCTTACTTCCCGTTCTCTAATGTAATTTCACATTCCAGGAAAGTAATTTATAGTAAAAATGCACCCGGGAAAAAATTGTGACAATTATATTATAGCACAATAAGTTTTGTAAACAATAATAATAAGATATACTGAAATATTTTTATAATGCACATATATAATATGATCTCATTCAAATTATTCTTCACTTCTGTTAAGAATATTTATATTCATTTGAGTAAATTTTTCAGCCTTTTCCAATGTTACAATATTTTTCTTTGTTGATGCATTTTGGTATAATTAAAATTTCAAAACATTAATAGTACTTCCGTAAAGCTATTGGAACAGTACTATTGAAGTTCTGAGAATGGAAACATTCCTAAGCAAATTAACATAAAATTATTGTAGTGTTAGGAAAGGTAAGAAAATGTACTGTATTAGAAGAAATGTTTTTAAATCCAGATAGTTAAAACTTATTTTTGAAGTAAATATTGCACTAAACTGTTTTGTAAATCGACATTTTGCTAAATAAATCTATACAGTATACTAGACCAAACATATTGAATAACTGTAAAAAATATAGTACACTAACCGCAACAGTTCAAATACATTTTACACTCTTTTTTCTAGCTTCTTTCGTTACGGTTTACAGTTATTCTGTTAACACTAAGTTAAATCGCCTAAGCAATGCCGTATTAAGTATGTTTCAGCCTGCAGTGTATGTATACTAGTACATGAACGGCAACGTTTGCCATTTTGTCCGTCTATACAGCAATTCAATATAAAATTCACACACGCGCGCGCGCGCGCACACACACACACACACACACATATACTTGTTCGTTGCAATACACACATACACACAATACACACTCACACGCGCAAACGCAAACACACACACATTCGCGTTCGTTGTAATACACACATACACACTCACACTCGCAAACACAAACACACACACAACATACACACACCCACACACGCGCGCACACTATACTTTGATTTAAAGTGGTGTAGGAATGGGTTTGTGGTAGGTTAGGGATGCGGTGTTTTCAGATCGAACGCTGTGACAGTCAATCCACCATTGCGAGCGGCTAATGTCTCTAAGAGTAACTAGTTGGAAAAATCATTCATTATCTTACAGATTTCTTTTCCCAAAAAATCATATTTTTTTATTCTGAATTTAATCCTCTCTATTAGAATTGCCTTCATAATTGTAAAACTGTTTTTTCGTATAATGAGGCGTGTATAACGAGCTTTCATAAATACTAAACGGAGTTAATTTAGAAATTGAAGAAGTAAGTAACTAATATTATATAACATGCAACAACTATTTAAATACTATCTTATATAATAAAACGTTCTTCATGCATATAGGTTAGAACTTTGAAGCGATTGTACAAAGAAAAAAATAGTTTGACAGTAATACGACAAGTATTTCACTTTCACTCTCGTAATCAAATTTAATACATTTACACACAAATATACGAATTAAATATATACAAGTTTACATAGAATGTGAAATTTATTATATAAATACATAATGGTATTATATAAATAATGGATAGATATATATAAATAGCACACGGATAGTGTGTTAACACACGGATAAAAGTCAATAAAAGCGACTGAACTGACTAATAAAAAAGAGACAATTACCATAATACATGGATGTCCGATATACATAATAATGTAAACAAATGTCCGCTAATCACGGCTATAAATAGTTTAGGTTGTGACATAAGCATTATCATGACACTAGATAATAAATTAATAGTAATATTAAAAAAATATACATATGTCAGAAATAAAAATATTAAGTGGCAAAATAGAAAGCGAGATTCTTTGCAACTTTCCATTTTCCTTTTCATGTGTTGTATTGGACTATTATTTTCATTTGTTACTATTTATACGCTTTCTTTTATTTCGTCGCTTGCATTGTGTTGTAGTTTCTTTTCGCATTCCTTTCACATTGTCCATTTGTGAAGCAAGGTTCGATAACGTTAATCCAGTTTGTTTGTTAATTTTATTCTTTTCGTTCATTATTAATCCTAGAACATTATTTATGATATTGTGTGATAACCAAGGCAACAATTTAAAGTTATAAAACGAAGTTTTTTCATATAGATCTTTGAAAGGTTCATTTCTATCTATAGAAAGTTGGCTCATTGCCAAAAAGCGCTAGACTTTGAACATAAAGAAACTCAGTTCGCAACCGACCTAGACCCACAAATGTTTGTAATTCAATTATTGAAAAAATATTTGAAAACACTTTATTAAAATCAATTGCCAATAACTATAGTTAAAAAAAATGTATTTAAATTGATTGGATGAATAAAAACGTATTTTATTAACGATTGAAAATTTGTACAAGATACATATATATAAAAAGTGTGAGGTAATAGAAGGAATTTAAAAACATTCTGAGTTAAATGTCTATTTTGATCGAGACAGTTAAGTCTTAAAAAGACTGTTGAAGGGAAGCAAAACTGATAACGAAGCAAGCTACACCACTAGTAACTTACTCCACCACAGCTACATTGAGACTGAGCGACGAACGGAAGATTAAAATCGAATTGGCAACAAGTCTCACCCACGCAGCAAGTTGTGAACATCTTATTCGCTCAGAAGGCTGTAATCCCCACTCCCTCTGGTCGATTTCGCCTACGTATAATCCTATTCTGCCTTAAATCAAACGATAGCTCACACACTGGCGCTCCAGCGAACATACACATACACACACAGTCAGACACACACACACACACACACACGCGCGCGCACACAAACTTTAACTACACATACCATATTAAAATGGAAATTACTCATGTCTTGGTTTTATATTACTAAAATCATAATACAAAATTGTAGTTTATTTTTAAAATTAAAACCATATTCAGAATATTTTTAAATAAATAATACTGTTATAACCCATTAGATCACATCTATTTTGTTAGTAAGGTAACGATGAATTGATGTGTCTAATGGTAATACATAAATTACATCTAAATCAGAATATTCCTACGAGTTTCCTCTATAATTAGTCAAACAATGTTTTAGACGATATACGATGAAATTAGTCAATCTTTGTTTCAAACTATACATGACTGAAATAGTCGACCAATGTTTCAGACGATTGGCGGTATAATTAGTTACACTTTGTGTGCGTTGGTAGACGATATAATTAGTCAAACGATGTTTCAGAGGATAGATGATAAAATTAGTGAAACAGTGTTTCAGTGGATAGGCGAGAGAATTAGTCGTCTACTTTATTGAAATTCTACAAGAAATCGGATTGTGTGAATATTAGGCTAAAAACGATACAAATGATACAGAAAAGTTGATATTTTAAATTACTTGACTACATGCCTTGAAACGTGTTTACATAAATAAATATATATATATATATATATATATATATATATATATAACGTATTTTTTGCAGTAATTATTTTTATGTCTTCTTTTAAATTATATACCATTTTGAAAGAGAAGCTACAATATTCTTGAAAAATATTTTTTTTTTAGTATTACTTATTAACAATTTTGAAACCTAAAAGCAAGTTTTTAATTTTACACAAAATTTAGCTGTTTAAAATGCCCTTAAAAATAACATCGAACTATGACCAAGATAGCTTCTCATATCGTAATACAAAGCTTGTACTTCTGAGGAGTTAGAACTTTGTGATATACGGTGACGTCATATGCCACATCTATGTTTCAAAAAGGAAAGTTTCTATGTATCCTGGCAGTATAAGAGTAGCGGAAAGTTTACAGATGGTTGCTCCTTTTATTCTCAAACATTTCGATGAAAATGGGAAGACGTTTGTTAGCTTCAAATGGAAATTAATCGTTGTGGAGTTTTCATAATTGCATCATACGTAGACAAATGTCTAAATAGTTTTTATTTTTGCCGACCTACAATTAACAACATAATTTTCCTCAAAATGGTAAGGCGTTTATTATATACAAGTTTTTATGTCAAATATATATACCAACCGATATTTTTCAATTGGTTTAAATATTATTTTTCCGAAATAGTTAATTCACTAATATTTCTAAGCATAGGATACTTCATATGAATTTTGAACATGAAGCTTAGAGAAGAATTGGGATCTGAGGATAGGATTTGTAAAAGAATACTTATAAAGAAGAAATTATTATAGGAATTGATATACATAAAATACTATTGCAGGATTAACTTAAGGAAGAAGTGGTGAATAATTAGATTAAGCAAATTATCTGTAAAGTATTCGCTGTAAGGAAACTATTAATGGAGGTTTAGATGTAAGAATATATTGTGAAGGATTAACTTGCAAAACTGTTTCGTGAAGAAATTAATGTGAAGAAGGATTTCTATACAATAAGGTTATGCCTAGGTGCTAGGAAGTTAAACGACATCACTGTACCCGACTACTAAAGCACGCCGAGTTTATGTGACATCTTACACAAAGGGCGAAACAAGCGTTATATTTCCAAGATTGACTTGACCTAAAGTTTTTTGCAAATTCCACTAACACATGAATCGAGGAAATATACCGTCTTTCTTTTCGATAATAAAGTATACGACATTAAAATAGCCCCGTTTGGGCTACAGAGCTCAATAGCAATTCTATTTAGGTCAATAGACCTAACACTGGGCCCAGAAATAGCCAACAATTTATTAGCATATGTAGACGATCTATTATGTCTATCAGAAACGTTCAAAGAACACCTCGATCGTAAAAACCTCTGATTACGATATATCCAAAGAAGATGATGTTCTGTCAACGGGAGGTGAAGTTTCTAGAATGTGTATTCAACCAGCGGGGAGGAGCATCCGATCCCGAAACTCAACTCAAAAGGCGATTCACAAATACAAAGTTCCGAAAAACAAACAATAGCTACAATCGTTTCTGGGGTCGTGAATTACTACTAGTAGAAAGAAGGATACTTCAACACATATGGCACAAGATGCTGCTCAAACATAAATCAGTGAGATGTTAGCTAACCTAACCCAAAGTGGTTGATGGGGGTAGATGTGTGGGTGAGTTTTGGGGAGGTCTATCTGTGGACGCGCCCCGGGGAGGGAGTGGGTTTGGGGTTGGGGTAGTTTTTGGAAAATTTTTTCAAAAAATGTGTGTTGTGTGTATGGGGTGTGTTTGGGGTATTTGGGTTCGGCACGGGGGGGGGTAGTTTATTATAATAATATATGAAATCACCAAAAAAATGATCGGTTAGATCAAACCAACGTTTCAACTAAACAACATTGAAACACTGTCTTACGCTAAGTTCAACCGACCAACTTACATGAATTTCAATCGACGTTGAATTCAAATAAACAACAAGCTGTGTGTAAATCGACCTATCACATTGCAGGGGCTCGGTAGGCTTACGCAACACACATACGCCTCGCATGCGGTCTGTGGCGGGAACAAGATGGCGGCTTAAGAGTGTGCGCTCGGTCGGGTGATGTAAATATTAAAGAATAATTAAAATTATACGAAATGCAATGTAAATGTTGGAATAAAAATAAAAATGTATGGTTTGGAATCGATCCGTGAACGGTTCGTGGCCTGTAACGCTATATGAACTCACCAAAAATGATCCTGATGCTCAAAATATGGTCAAATGACTAACGTATCAAACTATACAACATTGACAAACTATCTTACGCTACGTTTAACAGACCAACTTACACGAAGTTCAAACGACAAACAATTACGCCGAGGTCAAATAAACAAGTATAGTCGCTATAAATACGATATCACCAACAAATATGTTAACCATCGTAATCCCTGCTATGTCGGTAAATCATTGGCAAAAGCCTTTATGATCTGAACTTTAGTCCTTAGACAATATCTTCATAAAGATAGCTACCGACGCTACTCTACAACAATAGCTATGTATTAAACATTACCACATAGTATCCGACGCATAGGTTGGCTAATGGTTAACACACAGTATCCGATGCATAGCTTGACGATGTGTTATCACATAGTATCCGATAAGTAGCTCGATTACAAACTAACACATAACATTCAATGCATAGCTGTGATAATGGTCAACACATAGTATCCAATGAATAGCTTGGCTAATGGTTAACACATAGTATCCGATAGATAGTTTGACTGGGGGTAACCAATTTTAGTTTATTTGTATCAAACAGTTCAAAGCGTTGTGTTCTTTTATGTAGAAAAGTGTCACAACTGAACACACAACAAATAGGTTAATCATCGGGTACTAGGCATAGATCTAAGGCATAGCAAGAGTAACCTCACATGTAGGGGGCTATAAAAACCTGAGATATAAGCTCTGTAAATACTAGAACGCCCAATAAAAAAAAGTTAAGCATAAGGTGTTAGGCATAGATCTAAGCATAGCAAGTGTAACCTCAGGTGTAAGGGGCTTCCCAAACTTGAAGTATAGTCGCTGTAATTACTATAACACACAAGAAATAGGTTATTCATAAGGTATTAGGCATAGATCTAAGGCATTGCAAGAGTAACCTCAGGTGTAACCCACACCCCGACAACAGATACCTAGCCTGACAACAAATACATAGCCCGATAACAGATACATAGCCTGACATCAGAGCTAGATCAAATGACCAACGTTTCAGCTAAACAACATTGAAAAAACTGTCTTATGCCCCGTTTAAACAACCAACTTACACGAAGTTCAAACGTACAACATTCACACCGTGTTCAAATGGGCTATGGCAGCTGTGGTTGGTGAAGGCACTGATCAATGCCTTTATGATCTGAGCTTTAGACCCTAGACAATATCTCCCGTAAAATTAGCCACCACCGCATACTATACCACAATAGCTATGTAGAAACTGTTATCCACTTTATTTCGAACGTGTGATGGGACTGTTTATAAAAGCAGTTACGTTAGTACATCCGAGGGAGGGGCGGGGAAAATTTTTGCAAACAAATGAGAACGACAAGGCTATCGCTAGTCAACTGTAGGAAAAATATGACGAAGGGCAATTGCAGGTTATAGGCTTCGTAACACGAACTTTGATAAAGGCGGAGATAGGCTACAGAGTATGTGAAAAGAAATTACTAGCCATTGTACATGGTTTAATGAAATTTAGACAGGTGATTTTAAGGGCACCGTTAACAATAATTCGGACAATGTATTTTAAGTATATATATATATATATATATATATATATATATATATATATATATATATATATATATATAACGTATTTTTTTCCAGTAATTGTGTTTAAATACATTTTTTTAATTATATACCGCTTCCAAAGAGAAGCTCCAATATTTTTGAAAAATATATTTTTCTTTATGGAATTTATTACTAACAATAAGCTTTTGAAACCTAGAAACAAATATTTAGTTTCACACAAAATTTTCCCGTTTAAAAATAATATCAAAGTATGACCGAGATAGCTTCTCATATCGTAATACAAAGTTTATAATTCTGAGGAGTTGGAACTTTGCGACATATGGTGACGTCATATGCCATATCTGTTCCTAAAAAGTTTCAAAAAGGATCGTTTCTATGTATCCTGGCAGTATAAGAGTAGCGGAAAGTTTACAGATGCTTGTTCCTTTTATTGTCAAACATTTCGATGAAAATGGGAAGACGTTTGATAGCTTCAAATAGAAATTAATCGCTATGGAGTTATTCTAATTAAATCATACGTCGAGACAGTTTTTATTTTTGCAGACCTACAAAGAACGACATAATTTTCTTAAAAATGGTAAACCGTTTATTATGTACAAGATTCTATGTCAAATAGAAAGCACAGACCGAAATATTCGTTTTATCTCCGGTAAATATTTATGTATAATTCCTCCAAAGCAGTTAAATTCACTAATATCTCTAAGCATAGAATCTTTTAGATGAATTTATAACGTGAGGTTTAGAGAAGAATTTGGATCTGAGGAAAGGATTTGTAAAAGATTAGCTATAAGGGAGAAATTAGTGGAGGAATAGATGTAAATAAAATACTATTGCAGGAAGAACGTATGGAAGACGCGGTGGATAATTAGATTAAACAAATGGTCTGTAAAGTATTCGGTGTAGGGATACTATTAATGGAGCTTATGTTGTAAGAAAATATATTAAAGGAGGATTTATATACATAAGATGTAAGTAAAGTAAAATATTTGAAGAATTATTTACATATACAGAATATTTCATGTAAATAAAAAAATCCGGACAACTTTCACTCGTTTGTTCAATGTCAAAAAGATAAAACCTGCACCGGAAAGCCATCCTGCTGTGTGCAACTCTACTTCTATGGCGGTTAAAAAATGTTCTCTAATTTAATATGTATTGTGTGCCACATTCACAATTTGTGTATTTTGGCAAACTAATAAAAATCATGTATTATGTTTTTGCATACATATATGTGTAACAAATTTGAAATTGTTCATCCCTTTCCGCTTACTTAGATTATTGGCATTATCAAAATAAATATATCTGATAACTCTAAAAATGGTTGTTTTAATATTTAACAGGCATGATGTTTTAGTTAATGACATTTATAAAAGTTCCTCCCACACTGACACTCACGCTAGCACTACAATCCCCCTCTCTTTAACCATCTAACAATATATAAACCCTATGAATATATAATAATATAACTATGTAGGTACCCACCTATCTAACTATTAATGTTTATATATATGAGTGTGCGTGAGAGAGAGAGCTAGTGGTTGTGTTATAAATATACATACCCACCTACACTGGCCTACGCGAATTCCTTCTCAGAGCACTGCAAAGGCACCTACTACCGATTGTTACTCTCGCGTTTACTAAAGAATTGTTATAAAAATAGAATAGAACAAAGTTGCTCTTTGATAGTGTTTAAGGAAAACTGTGGTTTAAATATCTTGGAACTAAGCTACAAAACTGTAATAATTTGGCTGCTCAAATATCAACCTTACTTTCACGAAAGTTTGTATCAGTTTCAGACACATAAAGGTAAGTTAATGGGAAACACAAGGGTAACGTAAACTTTGCTAACTGCTTCTTAAAACCCGCGACGTCGGCAAACCTACCCTGGCACTTATATCGGTATAATGCTCCCTGCTTTAGAGCGACTCGTGGTATATGGTCCTCTTCAAAATATGGTTATAACGCTCTAGCACATTACACCGTCAACTGGCAGAATGGTTCGGAAGCGCGACCTACAAATAAACATTTTTATGAGTTTAAATTGAATGAAATTCTGTGCAGATTTTCAATTCAGAATGCAAAATAAATATAGAGCTATTTTTAAGCTGTCAAAAAAGCAGTATATTTCTACAATGAAATACAGATTTTTTTCTATTCAAAATAATTCTCTCTCTCTCTCTCTCTTTCTGTATACTTAATATATATATATATATATATATATATATATATATATATATATATATATATACTTTATATATATATATATATATATATATATATATATATATATATATATATTTATCTTTATAATATGTGGAAAACGCCATCTAAAAAGCTTTTATATTCATAGTTCTAAAGATTTGTAGTTGAACGTTAAGTGTAAGGACGTTGTTTGTTTTAGCACAACAGGCTTCATAAAGAAAATGATGCCTAAACGTCGCTTTATTAAAATAAATATGTTTTTTACTCGATATTCAACCGGTTTATCATTTATTTATAGCAGTAAAATAAACATTGAATACATTTTAAAATAAATGTTTATAATATGATATCGTTGCATATTTCTTTGAGATTTTCTTTATATGTTTTCTCCCATTTACATTACTATCTTGTTTACGTTCAATGTAATTAAATAACTATCTCCAATGAATATATTACCACCAAGAGACTTTAGATTCCTGGTGTTGAATTTATTTTTAACAACAAAAGTTTGAAGTAAATTTTAATTGATCCACAGTAAATTAGAAACTGTCTTTACTACAGTTTTGTAATTCCAAATATCGATACTTGATTTTCAATAATTTCTTAAACGAGTCGTGAAAACATAGACCGATCATTGAAAATATCTCCAGTCCTTGTGTGGCTTAGAGTTTCTTGTAGGCCTAAACGAAATTGTCTCTTCAGCTTCAGATTTGATAAATTATTTAAGCATGAATCAATCACATGACAAAGTAAATTTATGACAAACTCGAGAATAGAGGCTGTAAATCAACCCGCCTAAAGTTACAAGATGGAGGACCTAATTTAACAGTTTGGTTTTGTGTGGAAAGCAAAGTCATAAACAATGGCTAAAATAAGTGAAGCGTTGTCTAAAATATGTCGAATTAATCACGTAAAAGTACGTATATTTTCCTGAACATATTTATTTTTAAATTATTTTTCGAATTCCTTCTATTAGCGCACACTCTCCTGATATATATTTTGTACACATTATCTGTCGTTAATACAATACGTTTGTATTCATTCAGACAAGATAAAACACGTCAGTTTTACCCTATAATCGATGACAATTTATATTATTAGAGTTTTTTCGAATATTTTTTTCAAAAATTATATTATAAAATAATAGGAAGGACTGGGTCGGATCTGAACCAAGTACCTTCGTGTTCGAAGTCTAGCGCTTTTTGGCACTGAGCCAACTTCCCATTGCTAACTTGTCAAAGATGTATATGAAAAACCTCCATTTTATAAGTTTAAATTGTTGCAATGGTTACCACATAATAAAATAAATAATGCTCTATTATTAAAAATAATTGAAAAGAATAGAATTAAGAAACAAACTAGAGTAACATTGTTGAACCTAGCTTCGCAAACTGACAATGGGAAAGGAAAGAGAAAAGATACTAGTAAACAATGCAAGGACGAAAAGAAGCGTATAATCAGTAATCAATAAAAATAATACTCCAACACTATATTACACTATATACACTATATGAAAGGAAAATTGCAAGGAAATTCGCTTTCTATTTTGCCACCTAATACTGTTATTCTCACATATGTATATACATATTTATAATTATTATAATTTGTAATTACAAAATAAGTAGAAACTAAATTAAACGTTTTCTTTGAGACGGCTTGTTGATTCTGCTAATATATGATCAGGAATATAGTTCAAGAGAAGTTTGGCTCGATCACGAATCTTTTCAAAGTACAAAACTGTGTTTTGGCATTGAGACGTCATTTACTTTGTATTTAGTTTTAGACTCTTTCTAACCTCTTTTGTAGCTTTATTTTCACAAGGGATTAAACCAAACTGTAATATGTAATGGAAAGTATCTGTCAGATTCAGTTTTTTTATACAGTTCTGTTTTTGTAAGCAAAGTAGGCTCCCTAATGAGAGCCAGACCTTCGAGACAAAGGAAGATGACGTTATGTAGTAGTGTAAATTGATGAGGATACTTCCTTTGTCAACCGGCTAGCTTACACTTATATAGGATATAGTAGTACTCTCTTTTATAAAAAAAACTTTAAGTGTTCTAAAGTGATGTTGTTTTTATCTTTTGTTTAAAATTTGGTTTACCCTAATTTATTAAACTCAAACTATAATAGGTTTAAGTGTTTGAATCATTCTCCTTTAAAAAAAAATTTTAAGTAGCCCATAGAACCTTCTGATTAAATATTGGGCATTTTTTAAAACAATAATATTTATTGGTAAACCATCTCAAAAGGCTACAAGACCTTTTTATTTTGTAATAACAAGCAAGTCACATACTTACGCGCTTATGCTTTATGAAAACATTGCGGTTATCTTCTTATATGGCGGCCTTTGACCTCTTGGGATTTAAACGTGGAAACATGAAGTCTAACAATAGTAAAAGTGTGATGGAATGTATCGTATCTAATATCTTTAGTTGTCTAAATAGAGAAAGGTTTTTTTTAAGTAAGAAGTACTACAGTGAAAAACTATTATAAACTACAACAATTACAATATATCTACAATTTGAGAACTCTAAACCAACCCACATTTAGGTATATCAGAGTATAATCCCATCCGACGAAAAACTCATAGCGGAAGAGAATTGATATTGTTTGGCATAATGCTTGCTGTTTGCATAAGCTTGTCACTATATTCCGTCCCCCAGGAGGAACGTGTGAAGCAAGAGAAAGCATGCTGAACTATAGTCACATCTGGAGATTTGGAAAGTAAAAGCCTTTCTTGGAATGTCGGCGCCCCTCATATTTTTTTGGTTCTTCTGACATTCAGATTAGGACTGAATTAAGAATCAAAACCTTTCGACGAGTTTACGTTGTACCTAGATCTCTAGCCTTTATTCTAAATCCTTACTTGTGCTTCGGAAAAAGTTCGAAAATATTTTAAAGTATAAATGTAAATAAGTTGTGAACTCTAAATGAACAGTTGGTTGTCTTGGTACTGACCAATGGTCAAAATCACTAAATGCCAAAAATTCTGAAGGAAAAACTGAATCAATTTTAAACTTAATAGACACAATCAAATTTTATTTTGACGAAGTGTTTAAAAAGTTAAAACATAATTTATCAATTATATTACAGAAAAAAAACTGTAAAATTTCGTCAAAGTTTTCTCGGAATACCAGTCGTGAAAATTTAACTGGACCCAGCATCCATTTTGCAACACGCCACCTCTGGATATTGTGTTGACCAATAAAAAAACGGTAAAACTTCCGGCAACATTGTTTCTCGTAATAATTCTATCAATTTTGCGTCTCCGCTACTAAATTGTTTCTGAAATTTCTAACGAATGTTTAAATTAATAATAAAATTATTTCTCTGCTATTTAATTGTACAATTTCATTTTTCTATAAACTTGACTTTATTGACCTGGAAAATCCTTAAATAATTTAAACTAAGGGTTGCTCGTGTTACACGCAGTAAAAGAGTTGAGCTTAGCAAATATGTTAAACTTGTGAATAAGTTCTAAAACAATAACTGGACGTATAATAAAAATAAGATTATAATGAACACCATTTTTTTTTAAACTGCAAGGCTTGTTATAGAAAAACTAAAGCTAAACGAATACACCCACGAAGGTTGCGTGTAATTTATACACCCGCCTCCATTTGTTCATGAAGTTTCAATTATCTTTCTCAAGCCTACTGTAAGAGACAAATTGAAAATTTTACATTTCCTCCAGTATTAGAAGTATGTATTTTGTTAAATGCATTAACTATAACAACAATATTATTGGTTGTATAAATTTTATTCCTATGATTATTTTAAGTTTTACAGAAATCAAGAAATGTAAAACTTTTAAATCAGTTTGTCTATTTTATAGAAACCAGAATCTGAATGAACTAAAGTAAAATGGATCCTTCTCAACCCGATATGCCATTGAAGATGGATACGACAACTTCTACTTTCCCCCTTTTGTTGCTTTGTCCCTTTATGAGCGTTTTGTATCATTGCTATCTATGATTTATCTTAATATTGTCTCCTTATAGTACACCAATTATATCTACTTGTAAACTTTCGGTAAACTGTTTTATTAAAATTATTATAATGTTCTAAGAATATTCCAGCTTGTACAATAACATGTTGAGTACCAAAGTTTCCTGTCACTCCAACAACTGGTGATATTAACTCTCGTAGACGCGTTTTGGAAACCTTCTGCAGTCACAATCTTCTATACACTTTTATGATGGAGGCTCTCCGAAGCACTCAAAATATTTAATGTGAAAATCCTAGATATACTCAACTTATTACGGGTATTGAAGTTTTGTTTTTAAATAACGTTTTACAAGACGCTAATTTAATAATACTAATATTATACAGTAATAAGGATACTTACATCTTGATATCAAAAAAACTTCAACACTTTATTTAACGTAAGCAGAGAAGGCTATCGTTGAGGTGGCGCACTTGGGCGGGAGCCAATAGGAAAGCCGGATTTGCTACCCCCACCCCTTTCCAAGATGGCGGCTCTCATAAGCGCGGGAACAAGATGGCGGTGCCCATAAGCGCGGGAACAAGATGGCGGCGCCCATATGCGCGGGAACAATATGGCATCTCGCTCTAGTGTCCTAACCTAAGAAAATGTTGTGTATGGGGTGTATGTTGTTTCGATGAGGGCGAAGTCGCCCTAGGGGTTGTTTTAAATAATATATAAAACGATCGGTTAGATCAAACGACCAACGTTTCAACTAAACAACTGTCTTACGCTAAGTTTAACCGACCAACATACGCGAAGTTCAAACGAACAACATTTACACCAAGTTCAAATAGTCAACTGTTTGTGTGGGAAGCGGCCTATCACATTGCAGGCGGTCAGTAGACTTTAAATTGCATCTAACCTAACCTAACCTAGGTGCGGGAATGATCTCAGCTACGTTCAGGACCATCCCCGGGGGTAGCTCCGGGGGTAGATTCGGGGTGGGGGTAGTTTTAGAAAAAATTTTGGAAAAACGTGCCGTGACTGATAGGGTGAGTTTAGAGTGCATTATCGCTACGATTGAGGATAGTTTCACCTAGGGGTAGTTTTTAAATAAAATATGAAATTGCCGAAAATCGATCGGATGGATCAACAGACAGTACGGGAAATGTCTAGAGTCCATTATGGACTGCTGTGGGGGTGGGTTCACCAAGGGGTAGTATTTAAATAAAATATGAAATTGCCAAAAATACACCGGTTGGATCAAATCACCGTATATGGTATGTATAAAGTCTATTATGGACTGCTGCGGGGGCGGGGTCACCTGAGGGCCGACTGTCAAAAATGATCGGAGTCCTAGGTAAAATCCGCCCGGGAACCAGGCGTTAGTTAAACCCGCCAAGGTAGAGCCAATATTGAGCACGCTCTCGGTTAAAGCCAATCCGAGCCTAGCCACCCAGCAGCTAGGCCTTAGGTAAAGCTAACACGGAGCAAAGCCTCAGGTAAAGTCAACCTGGGTAAAGTAACCCTAGCCATACCTAGAGACACCCAGGAGCCAGGCCCGAGGTAAAGCCTCTTTGGAGTCAGCCCTAGGTCCAGGATGGTCGCTATATCAATTACAGCCTATCGACCAAGACAAATACCTCCACCAATTCCTAGGTAAAGCTACCCTGGAATAGGGCCGTAGGTAAAGTCATACTGGAGTCACCCAGGAGCTAGGCCTTAGGTATAGCCTCCATCGAGTATGGACTTAGGTAAAGCCTGGCCCTTAGAGCCACCTTGGAGAAAAGCCCGAGGTAAATTCACACTAGAGCAAGGCTTTAAGTAAAGGCACCCTGGAGAAAGGCCCGAGGTAAATTCACACTAGAGCAAGGCTTTAAGTGAGGGGTAGGTCTGCATCAAAAAATGATAGGTTAGATCAAATGACCAATGATCCAACTAAACGCTAATTTTAATCGACCAACAATTATACACCGAGTTCAATTAGACAACAGTCTATGCGGGGAATCGACCTATCACATTGCAGGGGCCCGGTAGGTCTACGCAAACGGTCGCTGTAAGACGTGAAGGCTTATATACCATGTTAAGCCAATATATGATGGCCCACATAATGTGTTAAAACAAATACGCATGCAAGCCTACATACATACCATACTAGGCTAACATACATGGGCCTACTATGTCTGTAAACCACTGGCCAAACCCCTTATGATCTGAGCTATTTTTACCTCCTCTATCAGGTTGATCCTGGCAACCGTATAATATGGGAAGTACTATATGGTATAGCTAACAATGCATAACCAATCAAGCCCGCGTAAAACTTTAATATATTTGATGACGTATACGCGTTCGAGCGACTCTATGCAGGTATTAGGCCCACCCTAACTAGAGGGGGCAAGGGGCTATGTTTGTCTATGCTACAAAAAACCCGCACAGCTGTGTCGTTGTGAATCAAGGTGACTGTTTTTGTTTTGATTAATGTATCGATCTACTATGTACCGCCGGCACACCAAGGCATACATATATAATATAAAATCAGCTATGTATACACGCTACAGCCAGGATTGTGTTTAGATATAATCGTATTAGGTATACATAAATGTAGGCTGTTATATTTTAGATAAATAGGTCTATGGAGAAACACTAATAACGAGGTCTATCACATAACATGAATAAATATACGTTATAAAACGAACCTAACTATCTATTCAACAGGGTGTTTTAGCAATATAAGAGCAGTATAAACATATAATACTGGATAAGGCCAACGATATAAGGATCGGAAAAGGGCAGGACGATTTATTAAACTAACATATAACAATAATTTTACAGTGCATAGATATAAATTGTTCTCAATATTACATATATAATTTAAATGTGTCGATGATCCGAGATCTGCAATGTGGGCAGCGATTACATCTTGAGAGACAGGGTAAGCAAAAGACATGTCCGCATGGTGTGGCAACAGCGTTGCGAGGGTTCTTACAACATATACTGCATAAGCTAATCTCCGCCGGTCGTGGCTGAAGGCAAAAAAAAGTCAATTAGTAACAAATGTATATGCATATACAAATCCTGTAAGAAACAATATGATTAGTAAATCGGTACGGATAGCCTGAAAGAAAAGTCAATCGAAATAATATGAAAATCTACCTACATTATTGGTACGCTGGATAGCGTAGTCTCCCGACACCACAATATCCTGTAGGAACCGTCTCGTCATGCCCCAAACGTTATACGCAAAGGTCCTATTATAGCAGGGTCTATGATCCTCGTCATCCCTGTCCATAACAATACCAGGCGGTCGGGAAGGTAAATCTCCTGGAGACGAGCCCATAGGTAGTAGTAGAGGCGAATAGGATGACGAATAGGTTAGTGAAGAATCTGAAAGCGCAGTGTACGCCTAGAAAAAAAGAATCTAAATAAACCAACACTCGATATACTCGGTGATCTAGGCTTCAGATAATTTGAACATGACGCTACCTCGTGTCTAAAATATGCTACAATTTAAACAAATTTAATAAACGCTATTGAAAATAGACTACCACTCATTCAATATACTGTGTGATCTAAGGCTTTACATAATTTGAAAAAGGCCTGACATTAACATATAATATCTCGTATCCAATATATATATTAAACGCTAATGAAAATAAACTACCATTCAATATATTCTATGATCTAGGCTTCGGGTAATTTGAAAAAGAAATGACGCTACCTCATGTCCAAAACAAGCCCCAATTTAAAAATATATATTAAGCGCTATTGAAAACAGACTACCATTCATTCAATATACTGTGTGATCTAAGCTTTACAAAAATTGAAAAAGACTTGACATTAACATATAATATCTCATGTCCAAAATATATATTAAATGCTTTTGAAAATACACCACCACTCATTCAATATAGTGTATGATCTAGGCTTTACATAATTCGAAGAATGAAGTGTGAAAATATTCCCTCCTATAAATAAACACCCAATGTGTCATCTAGACTTAACATAATATGAAAAAAGAATAGTTACTTACAATGCGAGTGTTTATAGGTTGTTGTGACGTAGACGCCATCTCTCGTGAATGTATGACCTGCAGATAACCGGATCACAATAGTTGAACAAAGAATAGCTCTCTTCCGGGGTTGATTGTAGAAAGTCTTCAAAACTAAATAATTTAAATAAAGGGCTTAAACAGATATCGCACCAGTTATTAGTGTCTCGAATAAATTCGAAGCAGTCCACCTCGGTTGTAGAGTACGTGTAACCGGCTCTTGCGATGTCGAAACTATCTGCCTTGTGAAGCACCAAGTTACTCAAACACTCCCGGCAAATATTATTAGACAGACCTGTGTAGTGAAATCTAATAAATATGACAGACGTCTTCTCGTAGGCATACACAGTTACAGCGCCACGGTGGTTCTTCAACCATAACAATACTGAAAATTTTAAATTATTGAAATCTATAGATAAAGATTCAGATGTATCACAAGGCTTCATCAGTACATAGTCTTTAAAAGATTTTATCAACGCTTGCTTTACAGATACAGGTAAGCCCAAACTGTCTATATCATGTCTGTTCTGTACGCATGCGCAGACCTCAATAGCGCATAAATTAAACAAAGATAGAGGCACTGTAAAATTTTAAAAATAATAAACAAGCTGAAACGTTTTAAAGAATAATATTAATCTGTAATGGCCAAATTCACAGTTTGGCCGACATGTTTGATAACAGTTAAAAATTTGCCTATAATAGAGCTCAAATCTTCCGCTGTCAACGCCGTAGCGTATCGCTTGGGAAGAAAGACAGCGCGTCTGTCTTCATCATCTACCTGTAAGTCTACAAGTACGGCGTTACCATACTTTGCTTCGACAAAACGCGCATTTACAATTTTATAGGCTTTGCCCATCTTTAGCCCGCGTATAGGCATAGAATCTACAGAATTTAAAATTGAAAACTTTGTCGACACTGATGATGACATTTTACTACTTACTGGCAAACACACACACAGATCACTCTAAACACAGACTATGCAAAAGCACTATATCTCCACCTGTATATAATGTATTATACATAGCTGTGGAAGAGTCCATTTGAGAGGTGAGCGGACGAGTCCAAGCGAGTTGGACTGATCCATAATTACGTCACAACTACGACTGTTGATTACAGCACGGCGGGCGATGCCGTTTGTAGAGGTAAACACATCGTATCCGATGAGAAGTTTAAATACAAGTTAACACATAATATCCAATGCATGGCTTGGGTAATATATATAGTTAGCCTGCATTTTGTGTTATGTATGTAAACCCGCATACTATGCTAAGCCGGTTCCCGTCAGGTACTAGACACGGATCTATGGTAATACAAGAGTAAGCCTAAGTGTAACCCACACCCTGACAACAGATACCTAGCCTCACCATAGCCTACATAGCTAGACAATAGATACCTAGCCTGACAACAGATATCTAACCCGGAATCAAATACATAGCCTGACAACAGAGCTAGATCAAATAACCAGCGTTTCAACCAAACAATATTACGCTAAGTTTAACCGACCAACATACGCGAAGTTCAAACGAACAACATTTACACCAAGCTCAAATAGGCTACGGCCAGATCAACGTTGAAAAACTTACGCTAATCAACCAGCAAACTAACACCTGGTTCAAATAGGCTTATGGTTAGTGAAGGCACAGGCAAACGCCCTAGGTCTTAGATATAGCTACCAACACTTACTAAAAAATATCTCACATATTGTCTAGGTATGTTGTATCATTTACAGCATACTAAGGTAAAGCTACCTTTCAGGTAGGCCCTAGGTAAAGCTACCTTTGAGGTATGCCCCAGGTAAAGCTACCTCGGAGGTAGGCCCTAGGTAAAGATACCGTCGAGTCGATAGGTATAGCCACCCAGGAGCCATGCCTTAGGTAAAGCCAGCTTGGAGTCAGCCCTTAGGTAAAGCGAGACCATAGGTAAAGCCAGCCTGGAGTAGGGGCTTAGGTAAAGTTATGCTTAAGGCCAAGTCTCAGATATGGCCTCACTGGATTCAGGCCATAGGTAAAGCAAGACCATAGGTATGAGTCATGCTTGGAGTGGTTAGCTATCAATGCATACCCTATCACAATAACTCCTTAAAGACAGCTACCACTTAACGTAAAATCTGTTACCAACCCATGACCAAAGTATATAATTACCTCTATCAGCGAATGACCAACGGCAATAGCTACGTTTAGACATCTACTAATGCCTGACCTAAGCCAATAGTTACGTAAAGTCAATGGATCATCATAGCCACGTGAAGACAGCTACAATATCATACCGTAGCACAATAGCTCCGTAAAACGGTCAACGACCCATGGCCCAAGACAATATTTACGTAACGATCTAGAGCAATTCATTAGCTAAGACAATTGCTCAGTAAAGACAGACACCAATGCATAACCCATCACAATATCTCTGTACATGGCAGATGGCGTGATGATCCTATACTGTACCAGAGTATGTTGGAAGTGCTAGCTTAGGCAAGTTAGAGGCCGTGATGATCCTATACTGTACCAGAGTACATTTGAAGTGCTACCTTAGACATGTTAGATGCCATGATGATCCTCCTCCGTACCAGAGTATATTGGAAGTGCTAGCTTAGACGTGGTAGAGGCCCTGAAGATCCCCTCCTTAACAGCCTTGTAGATGAGCAGATTCGATAATCTTGTTTGGAATGAGAACCATATGAATAAGGTCGGATCATGATCATAGGCACAGGTATGTAACTGCCCTAAGGCTCTGCCCTGTAGATAGCTGGCAGTTATAGCTGGCAGTTAATCCTATACAGATGACCTACCGCTGTTCCGGACGCCGTCTTGACCGACATTGTGTTTGACGTCATTGGCTGCGGTTATGTTGATATGTCCAGAGTGTGCTATCGCGGTCGTAACAGTATTAATGTATAGGTTTTAAACAAGCATTTATTTGTCGAACTCTGTGAGTATGATCTACACCTGCAATGAAACGTAATAATACTGTTTATTGACTTGTAGGCCTATGTACCGTATCATACATATTGGGTTAATACAGGATGTGTGTAGATTTACAGGTATATCGACTTAGCACAATATGTAGGACTATGTAGGTTAACACAATCTGTAGGCTAATGTAGGGTAACATAGATATCGGATTAATACAGAGAGAATGTAGGTGTCCATGCTTATTAGCTTAACACAGGATGTAGAGTAACGCACATAATGGTTTAATACAGGATGTATACTATTGTGATTGGTAGCTGTTTTACCACTCCAGGCTGGCTTTACCTAAGGCATGGCTTCGGGGTGGCTATACCTAAGACCTGACTCGACGGTGTCTTTACCTATGGCCTACCTCCAAGGTAGCTTTACCTTAGTTAGTATGCTGTAAATGATACAACATACCTAGACAATATGTGAGATATTTTGGTAAGTGTTGGTAGCTATATCTAAGGCCTAAGGCTTTTGCCTGTGCCTTCACTAACCATAAGCCTATTTGAACCAGGTGTCAGTTTGCTGGTTGATTAGCGTAAGTTTTTCAACGTTGATTAGCTGAAACGTTGATCTGGCCGTAGCCTATTTGAGCTTGGTGTAAATGTTGTTCGTTTGAACTTCGTGTATGTTGGTCGGCTATACTTAGCGTAATGTTGTTTGGTTGAAACGCTGGTTATTTGATCTAGCTCTGTTGTCAGGCTATGTATTTGATTCCGGGTTAGATATCTATTGTCTAGCTATGTATCGGTTGTCTAGCTATGTAGGCTATGGTAAGGCTAGGTATCTGTTGTCAGGGTATGGGTTACACTTAGGCTTGCTCTTGTATTACCATAGATCCGTGTCTAGTACCTGACGGGAACCGGCTTGGCATAGTATGCGGGTTTACATACATAACACAAAATGCAGGCTAACTATATATATTACCCAAGCCATGCATTGGATATTATGTGTTAACTTGTATTTAAACTTCTCATCGGATACGATGTGTTTACCTCTACAAACGGCATCGCCCGCCGTGCTGTAATCAACAGTCGTAGTTGTGACGTAATTATGGATCAGTTCAACTCGCTTGGACTCGTCCGCTCACCTCTCAAACGGACTCTCCCACAGCTATGTATAATACATTATATACAGGTGGAGATATAGTGCTTTTGCATAGTCTGTGTTTAGAGTGATCTGTGTGTGTTTGCCAGTAAGTAGTAAAATGTCATCATCAGTGTCGACAAAGTTTTCAACTTTAAATTCTGTAGATTCTATGCCTATACGCGGGCTAAAGATGGGCAAAGCCTATAAAATTGTAAATGCGCGTTTTGTCGAAGCAAAGTATGGTAACGCCGTACTTGTAGACTTACAGGTAGATGATGAAGACAGACGCGCTGTCTTTCTTCCCAAGCGATACGCTACGGCGTTGACAGCGGAAGATTTGAGCTCTATTATAGGCAAATTTTTAACTGTTATCAAACATGTCGGCCAAACTGTGAATTTGGCCATTAAAGATTAATATTATTCTTTAAAACGTTTCAGCATGTTTATTATTTTATTAAATTTTTACAGTGCCTCTGTCTTTGTTTAATCTATGCGCTATTGAGGTCTGCGCATGCGCACAGAACAGACATGATATAGACAGTTTGGGCTTACCTGTATCTGTAAAGCAAGCGTTGATAAAATCTTTTAAAGACTAAAGGCCTTGTGATACATCTGAATCTTTATCTACGAGAAGACATCTGTCATATTTATTAGATTTCACTACACAGGTCTGTCTAATAATATTTGCCGGGAGTGTTTGAGTTACTTTGTGCTCCGTCAGGCAGATAGTTTCGACATCACAAGAGCCGGTTACACGTACGCCGAGGTGGACTGCTTCGAATTTATTCGAGACACTCATAACTGATGCGATATCTGTTTAAACCCTTTATTTAAGTTATTGAGTTTTGAAGACTTTCTACAATCAACCCAGGAGGAGAGCTATTCTTTGATCAACTATTGTGGTCCGTTAATCTGCAGGTCATACATTCACGAGAGATGGCGTCTACGTCACAACATCCTATCTACACACGCATTGTAAGTAACTATTCTTTTTTCAAAATATGTTAAGTCTAGATGACACATTGGGTGTTTATATATAGGAGAGCATATTTTCAAACTTCGTTTTTCAATTTTGTAATGCCTAGATCATACACTATATTGAATGAGTGGTGGTGTATTTCATTATCGTTTAATATATATTTTGGACACGAGATATTATATGTTAATGTCAAGTCTTTTTCAAAAGCCTTAGATCACACAGTATATTGAATGAATGGTAGTCTGTTTTCAATAGCGCTTAATATATATTTTTAAATTGAGGCTTGTTTTGGACATGAGGTAGCGTCATTTTCAAATTATCTGAGGCCTAGATCATAGAATATATTGAATGGTAGTTTATTTTCATTAGCGTTTAATATATATTTTGGATACGAGATATTATATGTTATTGTCAGGCCTTTTTCAAATTATGTACTGCCTTAGATCACACAGTATATTGAATGAGTGGTAGTCTATTTTCAATAGCGTTTATTATATTTGTTTAAATTGTAGCATATTTTAGACACGAGGTAGCGTCATGTTCAAATTATCTGAAGCCTAGATCACGGAGTATATCGAGTGTTGGTTTATTTAGATTCTTTTTTTCTAGGCGTACACTGCGCTTTCAGATTCTTCACTAGCCTATTCGTCATCCTATTCGCCTCTACTACTACCTATGGGCTCGTCTCCAGGAGATTTACCTTCCCGGCCGCCTGGCATTGATACGGACAGCGATGAGGAAGATCATAGACCCAGCTATAGTTGGGATGATTCGTTTTCACGCAGTATGTAGGCCTAACATAGTATATACGCCTATCTATGATAGCATGGATATTGGCTTAGCGTAGTATTTATGTGGGTTTACACGCATATTTGTTTAACAGCGTATATATGGCTATTTAGAGTATATTGCATGCTGGTTTAACATAGTATATACCAGGCTAGTGTTTCTTTCTGGCTGATTTTTGAACTGACATGTGTGACTATATCTAGACCGTACATAATTGATAAGCCAATTTTGGGGAGTTTTTGTTTATTTAGCGAGGCTATGCAGCGGATATTATGTGTTGGGGCATACTATGTGTTAATGATTAGCCAAGCTATGTATCAGGTATTATGTAGGCAGCTTGTAGGATAGTGTGTGATAACCATTAGCTAAACTATGCACTGAATATAATGTGTTATACTTTGTAGGCCCATGTCTTCTTAGCATAATATCTGTGCAGGCTTACACACATATATGTTTAACACGTTATGTAGGCCTAACATAGTATGATAGCATGCATGTCGGTTTAGCATAGTATTTATTTGGTTTACACGCATATTTATTTAACACACTATATAGGGTAATTACGTATGCGGGCCTAACATAGTATATAAGCCTATGTAGGATAGCATCCATGTTGGTTAGCATAGTATTTATGTCGGTTTACACGCATATCTGTTTAGCACAGTATGTAGGCTTAGCATATTATTTATGAAGGTTTACAAGCATATTTGTTTAACACACTATATAAACTATCATTCATCCTGGCTTAACATAGGCCTATGTGGGTAACGGGGATATTTGCCTAATACAGGATGTATATAGGTTAACCTTCATATTGGTTTAACAGCGTTTATATGGCTATTTAGAGTATATTGCATGCTGGTTTAACATAGTATATATGCCTGAATGTTGGCTTAGCATTGTATGTATATAGGTTGCGTGACTTTTTTTAAATTATATTATAGTATTTGTTGACCGTCATGGGCGTGATAGGTTATGCATTGTTAGCTATACCATATAGTACTTCCCGTATTATACGGTTGCCAGGTTCTACCTGATAGACGAGGTGAAACTAGCTCAGATCATATAGGCTTTGGCCAGTGGTTTACCGACATAGTAGGCCCATGTAAGTCGACCTAGCATAGTATGTATGCAGGTTTACACGCATATTTGTTTAACACATTATGTGTCCTATCACGTGTGTTGGCTTAACAAGCCTATGTATGATAGCATGCATGATGGCTTAGCATCGTTTTAGGATCGTTTTATATCATATATTTATTCTCGTTTTGTGATAGGCCTCATTATTAGTGTTTCTCCATATATATACCTTTATATCTAGATACATTTACAGCTGTAGGATATATCCATTGAGGCTATTTGATTATTTACACTGATTTCTGATTATATATGTAGGCCTCGGTATGACGATATTACATAGTAAATTGATACAGTAATCAAAACATAGACACGTGCCTAGATTCACAACGACACAGCCGTGCGGGTTTTAAGCTTGCTATAGCGGTCACCGGCTAGCGTTGCGGTTCTATGCGTTATCTCTGCAAGTCTGCACGCGTCTAACATACGTTTACAGAATATGTAGGTCAAACGTGTTCCCTCAAGCGATAAGGCCTTGTTGCACTGTTTCACCTTTAGAGGTGGACCATACTAGATACCTCTGTATGTTTTTAGATAATTTAATCTGTAGCGCGGGGCGCTGGCTCGTCAAGGATCGCATCCCTCTGTATTGTTTAGCATTACACCTGTGGCCCTCATTACCCGGGGTATACCTTTCATTTTACGGAGGGCCTACTACCTAGAGTCATTCGAACGCTGATACATCGTCATATATATAAAATCTTTCCACAAGTTAACCCCTCGCCGGTAGCTACCTCCGGGAAGGGTCCTGAACGTGGCTGTCCTAGGGGTGGTTGTTACGCCTATTAGAGTTTCCAAAAACTACCTCTGGACGTAGTCAGGCTCGCCCTACTAGGATCAAGGCCATTCAGAGCCTCCTTCATCCGTAACAAACCCTCCCTGGGATGGTCCTGAACGTAGCTGAAGTCACCCCACAAACATAGCTTAGGTTAGGTTAGATGCAATTTAAAGCCTACCGAGCGCCTGCAATGTGATGGGCCGCTTCCCACACATATGGCTGACTATTTGAAACGTTGGTCATTTGATCTAACCGATCGTTTTTTGACAATTTTATATATTATTTAAAACAACCCCTAGGGCGACCTCGCCCCCTCATCGAACCAACATACACCCCATACACAACTATTTCTTAGGTTAGGACACTACAGCGAGACGCCATATTGTTCCCGCGCTTATGGGCGCTGCCATCATGTTCCCGCGCTTATGGGCGCCGCCATCTTGTTCCCGCGCTTATGGGCGCCGCCATCTTGGAAAGGGGTTGGGGTAGCAAATCCGGCTTTCCTATTGGTTCCCTCCCAAGCGCCCCGTCTACCCCAACGCCTTCTCTACTAACATAGCCTACTACTGAGACACAACATCACTTAGAATCTTTAATCATATATCAAAATATCGTATAGTAGGTAAAGTAATTGGAGAGAACGCCGAATAAAAACACCTTTTCCTGTAGATGATGTTTTTGCCCTTCTCATTGCCTTTCGATACAATTAAGTGTTAAAAATTTTATTTTAAAACGTTCTCTATCTATTTCCACCGCAGAAGGACATGTTTGACAGTTTTATCTGAATGCGTTCTCGCACCCACTCTTTGATGCCAGCATTACCAGGGAATAGGATCGTGGCTTATGGATATTCTTTAAAGTAGATTTATACAGACTGAAGGCAATAAACACTGCAAAGTACTTTCACGTAGTCCTAATCGCCGACCGTGGATTACATCCTTCACGTGTAATTTGTAATCCTCGGGCCGAGTAGCACTTTAAATGCAACATGTGTCTACTGTAATGGAGAACTTGGATCACGTATTCATACTCTATACGTCGCTGACTAAATAAGCGGATGGAAACACAGAGAGATGTGACGACTGTGAAACACCTTTAATTTACGATCAAACTATTCTGTATAACTATTTACATATTATTCCAAGAATAACTTACCTATGGTTTACCCCTTTATAATTTAATACTATTACAGGTATGTATTGGAGTTCTGACATGCTATAAATTAGTAAATATATATTGTTGTATATATATTGTGTTGTATATTCACTTTTACAGTAGTAAAGATATGTAGTGATTGAATATATATTTGAAGGGCAAACACATACATGAATAATATATATGAAATTTATTTACCTCATACAATGTATAAATTGATATTAACCTTCGAGACACATACAACCCCCCCCCACACACACACATACACACACACACACACACACACACAAACACACACACAATGGGAGCATTAAGACATGACATGTACATCGTTGCCTACCCAAAGTAAACCTCCTCCCGTCAGGGGTGAAAAAAAATAGTTTCTGAAAATCTGATAGGGTGAAAAACTGACACTACTGTCATTTTCAATCATAACAATAATACAATAATAATATTTTATAGCTTTTTATGCATTATTACTCCATAACAATTGATATCACAACACTGTAGTATAATAAACGGAGACCTAAGAACGTTATAGCCTGCAGTGAGTAAAGTTAAAACCCCTGTACTTAATGTTTATTAACAACAGTTTATCTTATTCGCTATTAATGCCTTTCCTCATTCTAACGAGGTCTACACAATACAATTTTACTAGTGTGTTGCTACTTCCTTCACAACTAATAGATGCGGTTAGCTAGAATTACTCTAAACACACATCACTTACACGAAGGGAGATGCATTATAATGCTGTAATCCCTCGTTATTGCCTTTATATGTGCTAGTATAGTGTGATGCCAAGAGGAATAATGTAGTAACAGTTACTGGGAACATATCATAGACCGGGTAGACATCAGAGTTAAGTAGAAGATAACCAGAGCTATGTTTCTCATAATGAGTAGACTTTACGTCATCGTCTGACGTTGCCACCTTGCTCTACTGCTGCATCCGGCTTGTTTTGCCGGATTCAGTTTTATTATCAGGATGTTAATGGTCTTTCAGATGTGGTTTTACCGCTGAATACCAACTACGTTTGTACAACGAAGAGGGGATATGTGAACTCTTAGCAGCGGTGACGTCACGGAAACCTTATTACCTTGAACATATCGTGCGTAGCGTTGGCTGATAAACTACTGCAGGGATGGAGAACCTATCCTCCATGCTTACGAAGCAGTACTTTAGGAAGGCGATCACAAGATATGCAACCAATATGGTTTCTAAAACCCAGTTGGAACAGTGATAAAGCCATTCCGGTAAAGAAAATGGAACAAACGAGATGCAAAAACCAAAGATTATTTTACGTTTGTAAAATTAGATAATAAATTCCCAATACTTACAGTTAAGAGAAAAATTTTGTCTAGAAGATAAATGAATACAGTAAAATAATGTTGTCACCATTTCATGTAGTGATGGTTGTAATCACAATAGTTGTGTAGCACATTACGTTGTATGAGTAGGGTTAGTATCAAGGTTGTGATAATTTGAAATACATTAGGTTGTATAATTTATTGGTAACAACATTTTATGTAGTGAGTTTTGCAATCACATTTGATTTTTTGAGTAGCACGTACGTCATTTTGTACCAATATTTTTCGCAGTTAATTAGAAAACGGCCTAATAATAATAATAATATAGTAGGAACAGTTTTAAATAGATGCCAACAGTTGTTGCTGCAACTACGTAGCAGATATAAGTTTCAACCCTCCACTGAGTCTTTATTCCGTCTTTATTTATCGTAGTAAATACAATTAACTTCCAACCCCTTGCGTCTACTTCATCGGTACAACAGAGCCGGTTAAAGTCGAATTGCGAAAGGGAAGTTGCATTGTTTCTAGCGATAAAATATATTACCTTATAATGCTATATAAAATAAGATTATTATCATCATATAATATAAATATCTTAATATATATGCGGATGATATTTTTATGGTGTGGTAATTTGTGAAACGTAAAAAAACAGTCATTGCGACAAAACATTTTGTTTTTAAACCTAAGTTTTGTTTAAAAAATGTCTACATATATCAAAGTATACTGAAACAAATTTAATCATTTTTTTTTAATGACATACACAATATCCTAATCCTGTTACTAATAATAAAATTGAGAGCAACAACATTGCTTATATGAAAATTTTGAAGTTTAATTAATAGTTTCACAAGTACTATCTCAGCTTTATTCGTTCTAGTTTTAATATTTTCTACTTTGAGATATGTGTTAAAAATTACTTTTAAAATATATTTCTCTTTCTATAATAGTTTGTTATGTTGTTTATAAAATACGCAAACTCTAAATATAAATATTTACTATTAAAAGATGTTGGAATCTCTAAATAAATTGGTTTATGAAAACAAACACAATCTCTCTCTCTCTCTCTCTCTCTCTCTCTCTCCATGTATATAGGCCTATGCCTAGTATGATTCTTGTTACAATATACGAAGTGTAAGTGATATATATATATATATATATGTGTGTGTGTGTGTGTGTGTGTGTGTGTGTGAGAGAGAGAGAGAGAGAGTGTATGTGTGTCTATACAGTTGTCACGTAATTAAAGTTTTCGATAGTCAACTCGCATATAGGGGTTATTGTCAATGACAAACAACGAAGAGTCAATCCAGCACCTGCATTCAACTCCATACATAAACTCCATCATTACTGTTTACTTAATATTTATTTAGTAGTTTTCGAAATCCAAACATTCATAATCGTAACCGGGGGCCGTAACTTACTCGGATTTCGTTTATACCATCAGTTACTAAACAGGTCTCGCATGTGCTAGCCATGTCTGATTTTTGAAACGTTGCGTCTACTTCTGGAATTATTTTGTGAATTTTTTTGTGTAGTTTATTTTTGCTCTTTAATTGTTATCCTAGCCATTAAACTCTGATTTGAAAAGAAAAAGGAAAAAAACTTTGATTAAGAATTTACAATTATAAATCATAGTACGATCGTGAAGCATTTTAGCGTTAACGAGTCAGTAGTGTGTTACACGAAAAAAAATTTAAGAAAGTATAAGCATGACGCTCATTAAAATTTAATCGACATCTGGAAGAAGGGCTATCGTCACATAAGGAGGTGTGTAAAGAACAAAAACAAAATCGTGCAGAAATTAAAATAACAAGTTTTTTAGAAATCAAATTAACAGTTTCTAAGAGATTGTTTGTCAAAATCTTTTTAAAATAATTTATTTTATTCATTTAAAAATTAATGGATATTGTTTAACATAGAGGAATTTGTTTTTTAATTGTGCATACGCGCATATTGAAATACTAAAATTTCCGAATTTTTAGATTGAGAGAAAAAGTAAGTAAACAATGAAAATCTATGCAGTACGTAAATATACCATACTGTGTTCTAAGTGTGCAGTATTGTGGAACGTAACATTCCCCTTTCCATATACAGTTGGTTTCAGTATACGTTTCAGTGACGTAACCCCCACGAATTACCGTTTTCATTCATATAAATTTCTCTTTAAATGTATGCACGGCTCTAAAGTTATTAACAAAACGGTAGAATATGTGACACACCTATATATTTATTCATATTACATCTCAGTGTATAACATTAATGTAATAAGACAAACCATAGATGAAAGTGAAAATGCGAAATTTAATGATCACTTATAAAAATACAGTCGATAAGTCGCACGTTGATTAATAGAAGCTTTTCGATGCTAATCGAAATATTAAATAAACTCATGATTTATTGTATCAAAGAAATGTTTCTCGTGAAATTTCTACATGGCAAGAACTTTATAGAAAAGAACAGCAGCGTTTATTTCAGTAAAAATAATAAACTAATAAATTAAAAACTGGTCCAGTAAAACAATAACAATATCGTGTCGTGCTCCATATTCCATCATCGCACAGATTAGAATCACACGTCCACGCAAGAGCAAACAATAGCTGCATTGTTTCTGTTATGTACAAGCTCTGGGGAAGTATAAAGCGACTTGGTTTATCTGCGATCTTTGTTGTATAACGAACCAGGCTAAATGGGAATTACGTCATCAATCCTCTCACGGAGGATTTGGAGACCGGGGTTAAGTGTCATCACCTAGTCCAATGCAACACATGACATTTGTACGTATTGTGCTATTTACAGCGACTTGGGATGTATAAGACGCTAATTTTGTTTGCGAACTTTGTAGCATAAGAGCCTGGCTAAGTGGGAGTTACGTCATCAATGCATTCACGAGGAACTTGGAGACCGGGATTAGGTGTCATCGCCTAGTCCAATACAACACCTGAAATTAGGAGGTAGTGTGTTATGTTTAGGCTGTGGTTATGTATCAAGCGCCTGGGTTTATCTGCGATCTTTGTTGTGAATTGAAACAAGCTAAATGGGAATTACGTCATCAATCCTTTCACGTAGGACTTCGCGACTGGAGCTAAGGGTCATTACCTAGACCAAAGCAGCACCTGGTATTTGGAGGTAGTGTGTTATTTGTATGATCTTGCTATGTATAAAGCTCCTGGTTTTATCGGCGACCATTGTTGAATAATGCTAAAAGGGAATTACGTCATGAAACCTTTCACGAGAAACAAACTTTTTTTATAAAAATATCTAACAACTTACTGACACTTTTCAGTTAGTCCTAGTAGGGGCTGTGCCTACATATATTTCAAATTTAAATTAGTATTTTTATTTAAGTGAGTTTTACAAAAGTTCAGGAAGCATGTAATTACGCATGTACAGACCAATCCTACATAGATCTATAAGTAAGTGCTACTTTGTATTAGAAACTATTTTATTATTCCTTTACTATTATAACATGCATGATTTATTGTCTATAAAAATTGTACTTTACGTGAATATTTGAAAAAATACAATTTTATTCAGAGAGTCGTTCACAAAGTTCGTAAGAATGTTCGCGTAAACATGTTCAAGAGTACTCCAGTTTCAAGAGCGTTGTCACAAGGCAGAGGTACCTCATGGTAGTGCCTTTGGCCTGGTGAAGTACTTTCTACTTACAAGAGATATCTCGTTGAGTTTTAATACCATTATGGCTACCTTCGCAAACGACACCGCTATCTTGTCAGTCGCTCGAAATGAGATAGACGTAACCGCTAAATTGCAACATACCCTGGACAGCGTCAGTAACTCAACCAGACAGAGGTTCATAAATCTTAATGAAACCAGTTAACTCATATTATACGCCATTTACAAAGTATTATAATAATCTATAACATTGATATCTATAAGGATATAATTTGGTTTTCTATTTATATGAAATAAATTTGATCACTAATATTAAAAAGATATAGCCACACTTTCAATAAAATGCAATAAAATGGCTACTTTGAAAGTAGTTATTCTAAACGTACTAATCTGAGTGAGTTTTACACTTAATTCTCTTAAAAAACGAAATTAATGTACAATTCGGTTTCCAGAGTAAGCACTCTACTATAGACCAGGAGTGCCTAAATAACGATGCTATTGAAGAGCCCTTGAAGACGAAGACGTTTTACATATGATGACGTCTCTCAGACATTTGATCCCTGGATTTCTGTTGATATTGTTTTACTTTGCAGACGGAATTGTCCGAGTAAACGTGTTCGGGAGTTCTCGAGCTTCAACAACTTCATCGAATGCAGAGTTACCTCATTGCCTGGTGAAGTAACTTCTCCGTACAAGAGATATCTCGGTGGGTTGGAGTACTATTATTGCTACCCTTGCAGACGACACCGCTATCTTGTCCGTCGCTCAATGTGAGATAAAAGTAATCGCTAAATTGCAGCATACCCTGGACAGCGTCTGTAACTCAACCAGAGGTTCATAAAGATTAAGAAAATTAAGTTAACTCATATTATACGGTATTTACAACGTAATATAATAACCTAAAACTTTGATATATATAAGGAAATAATTTGACTTTCTATTTATATGAAATACGTTTTGTCACTTATATTTATAAAAAAATACTCATTTTAAAATAACACTTCCTATAAAATATACGTACGTATTTATTTTTTGGTAAAAGCAAACAAACGCACATTAACCGGATATTCAACAAAGTTTTCTTACTATGAAACTTTCCATGTGCAGGGTTTTTTTTTTTTGAAAACCACTTTATTTTGTTACGGCTGTGAGTACCTTTCAATTATTCTTTTTGATATAAGGGTTTTTAGTCTCTTTGGAGATTAAAGGCAGCCAAACAGACCGAGGCCTGTCGAAACATGTCTTCCTCGTGACACGGACTCCTGGGAATCGAGAATAACAACTTCCTTCATGTACACTGAACCAAAACGAGCAGCTGCCTTGCAAAAATATTTTTTAGCATCACCAATAGTTATATTATAAGTCAGTAATAGTTCCGGAGCGACGAAAGTATCTTCTATCTAATCTAGAAGGTGGTTTTTTAATGAAAGTACATTAATGAATATAACCACGCTACAATGCTCTGTATAGATTTTTGTATTAAAGAATACAATATTGATTTTCTGCTACCAGGAAACATTTGAAGTTTTCATTTCTAAAACAAATCTAATCTAGAAGGTAGTTTATAATGAAAGTAAATTAATGAATATAACCACGCTTCAATGCTCTGTATAGATTTTTGTATTAAAGAATACATTATTGATTTTCTGCTACCAGGAAACATTTGAAGTTTTCATTTCTAAAACTGAAATCTAATCTAGAAGGTAGTTTTTAATGAAAGTACATTAATGAATATAACCACGCTAAAATGCTCTGTATAGATTTTTGTATTAAAGAATACAATATTGATTTTCTGCTACCAGGAAACATTTGAAGTTTTCATTTCTAAAACAAATCTAATCTAGAAGGTAGTTTATAATGAAAGTAAATTAATGAATATAACCACGCTACAATGCTCTGTATAGATTTTTTTAATAAAGAATACAATAATAATTTTGGGGTACCAGCAAACAGTTGAAGTTTTCATTTCTAAAACTGAAATCTAATCTAGAAGGTAGTTTATAATGAAAGTGAATTAATGAATATAACCACGCTACAATGCTCTGTAAAGATTTTTGTATTAAAGAATACAATATTGATTTTCTGCTACCAGGAAACATTTGAAGTTAAAAAGGTTTTTCTTCATACATGAGTAAAGCGAAATCAATTCATTAAATTTTTTTATTGAATTACTTTTATTTTTTTTTAAACTGTATCAACATCGTGTCACACTAAAAGCTTTAAAAAAATTTATTTGAACTTGAGTGCATGAACAAAAATAATTTGCAAATTTGAACAAATAAAATAGGAGAGTGTGAACTTATAGAAGGAATTGATCTTTCTGAAACCACGCATAGTTCAACAGTCATTGATCAATATTAACATGAATTTAATTCAAAAGCCAAAAACTGCAATAAAAGATAAAAACCACGACACTCTAACTTTACTTTCAATTAATCTCCTCATATCGAAAGTACGAAATTTTCTACACAAATTTAACAATTTTACAAAAACCCTAAACAGGAATAATAAATTTAAAGGAGGAATGTATGATAAAAATTTCAATATTAGACCCAAAGTATATAAAATATCTAAATTAAAAACCCTATATAGTTACAACCCCTATTTGACAGTATAATATTGAAAGCAATGGTAATATCAACTAAAATATTAAAAAACAACTCATAATACAATTAAGATTAAACGCTTACGTTAATTTCGAATACAATGTCATTATCATCAGAGGGTCATATTACAAAATTACAAACTATAAAACAATAATATCAGTCTAGTTTGTAACTTATTGTGTTCTAGATTGTAATTTTACAATAAGATCCTCTTATTATGATGATGACATGGTCGTTTCGGATAGGAATAGAGTGAAAACTAAAAGAACCTTAGGGAGAATATAGATAAGATTAGGGTGAATATAGATACGAATAATGTGAATACAGGTAGGATCAGGGTCTAAAGCTGTAGGATTAGGGAGGACATAGAAAGGATTAGTGTGGATAGTATTACAATCAAGGTGAGTGCTGTCAGGATAAAGAAAATGTTAGGGGAATATAGATACGAATAATGTGAATACAGGTAGGATCAGGGTCTAAAGCTGTAGGATTAGGGAGGACATAGAAAGGATTAGTGTGGATAGCATTACAATAAGGGTGAATGCTGTCAGGATAAAGATAATGTTAGGGGAATATAGATACGAATAATGTGAATACAGGTAGGATCAGAGTCTAAAGCTGTAGGATTAAGGAGGACATAGAAAGAATTAGTGTGGATAGCATTACCATCAGGGTGAATGCTGTCAGGATAAAGATAATGTTAGGGGAATATAGATACGAATAATGTGAATACAGGTAGGATCAGAGTCTAAAGCTGTAGGATTAAGGAGGACATAGAAAGAATTAGTGTGGATAGCATTACTATCAGGGTGAATGCTGTAAGGCGAAAGATAATGTTAGTTGAATATAGATACGAATAATGTGAATACAGGTAGGATCAGGATCAAAAGCTGTAGGATTAGGGAGGACATAGAAAGGATTAGTGTGGATAGCATTACAATCAAGGTGAGTGCTGTCAGGATAAAGATAATGTTAGGGGAATATAGATACGAATAATGTGAATACAGGTAGGATCAGGGTCTAAAGCTGTAGGATTCGGGAGGACATAGAAAGGATTAGTGTGGATAGCATTACAATAAGGGTGAATGCTGTCAGGATAAAGATAATGTTAGGGGAATATAGATACGAATAATGTGAATACAGGTAGGATCAGAGTATAAAGCTGTAGGATTAAGGAGGACATAGAAAGAATTAGTGTGGATAGCATTACAATCAGGGTGAATGCTGTAAGGCGAAAGATAATGTTAGTTGAATATAGATACGAATAATGTGAATACAGGTAGGATCAGGATCAAAAGCTGTAGGATTAGGGAGGACATAGAAAGGATTAGTGTGGATAGCATTACAAGCAAGGTGAGTGCTGTCAGGATAAAGATAATGTTAGGGGAATATAGATACGAATAATGTGAATACAGATAGGATCATGGTCTAAAGCTGTAGGATTAGGGAGGACATAGAAAGGATTAGTGTGGATAGTATTACAATCAGGGTGAATGCTGTCAGGATAAAGATAATGTTAGGGGAATATAGATACGAATAATGTGAATATAGGTAGGATCAGGGTCTAAAGCTGTAGGATTAGGGAGGACATAGAAAGGATTAGTGTGGATAGTATTACAATCAGGGTGAATGCTGTCAGGATAAAGATAATGTTAGGGGAATATAGATACGAATAATGTGAATATAGGTAGGATCAGGGTCTAAAGCTGTAGGATTAGGGAGGACATAGAAAGAATTAGTGTGAATAGCATTACAATCAGGGTGAATGCTGTCAGGATAAAGATAATGTTAGAGGAATATAGATACGAATAATGTGAATATAGGTAGGATCAGGGTCTAAAGCTGTAGGATTAGGGAGGACATTGAAAGGATTAGTATGGATAGCTTTACAATCAAGGTGAATGCTGTCAGGATAAAGATAATGTTAGGGTGAATATAGATACGAATAATGTGAATACAGGTAGGATCTGGGTCTAAAGCTGTAGGATTAGGGATTAGTGTGAATAGAATTACAATTAGGGTGAATGCTGTGAGGATAAAGATAATGTTAGGGGAATATAGATACGAATAATGTGAATACAGGTAGGATCAGGGTCTAAAGCTGTAGGATTAGGGAGGACATAGAAAGGATTAGTGTGAATAGCATTACAATCAGGGTGAATGCTGTCAGGATAAAGATAATGATAGGGGAATATAGATACGAATAATGTAGATATAGGTAGGATCAGGGTCTAAAGCTGTAGGATTAGGGAAGACATAGAAAGGATTAGTGTGAATAGCATTACAATCAGGGTGAATGCTGTCAGGATAAAGATATTGTTAGGGGAATATAGATACGAATAACGTGAATACAGGTAGGTTCAAGGTCTAAAGCTGTAGGATTAGGGAGGACATAGAAAGGATTAGTGTGAATAGCATTACAATCAGGGTGAGTACTGTCAGGATAACGATAATGTTAGGGGAATATAGATACGAATAATGTGAATATAGGTAGGATCAGGGTCTAAAGCTGTAGGATTAGGGAGGACATAGAAAGGATTAGTGTGAATAGCATTACAATCAAGGTGACTGCTGTCAGGGTAATGATAATGATAGGGGAATATAGATACAAATAATGTGAATACAGGGAGGATCAGGGTCTAAAGCTGTAGGATTAGAGAGGACATAGATAGGATTAGTGTGGATAGCATTACAATCAGGGTGAATGCTGTCAGGATAAAGATAATGTTAGGGGAATATAGATACGAATAATGTGAATATAGGTAGGATCAGGGTCTAAAGCTGTAGGCTTAGGGAGGACATAGAAAGGGTTAGTGTGAATAGCATTACAATCAAGGTGAATGCTGTCAGGATAATGAAAATGTTAGGGGAATATAGATACGAATAATGTGAATACAGGTAGGATCAGGATTTAAATCTGTAGGATTAGGGAGGACATAGAAAGGATTAGTGTGAATAGCATTACAATTAGGGTGAATGCTGTGAGGATAAAGATAATGTTAGGGGAATATAGATACGAATAATGTGATTACAGGTAGGATCATAGTCTAAAGCTGTAGGATTAGGGAGGACATAGAAAGGATTAGTGTGGATAGCATTACAATCTGGGGAAATGCTGACAGGATAACGATAATGATAGGGGAATATAGATACGAATAATGTGAATATAGGTAGGATCAGGGTCTAAAGCTGTAGGATTAAGGAGGACATAGAAAGAATTAGTGTGGATAGCATTACTATCAGGGTGAATGCTGTAAGGCGAAAGATAATGTTAGTTGAATATAGATACGAATAATGTGAATACAGGTAGGATCAGGATCAAAAGCTGTAGGATTAGGGAGGACATAGAAAGGATTAGTGTGGATAGCATTACAATCAAGGTGAGTGCTGTCAGGATAAAGATAATGTTAGGGGAATATAGATACGAATAATGTGAATACAGGTAGGATCAGGGTCTAAAGCTGTAGGATTCGGGAGGACATAGAAAGGATTAGTGTGGATAGCATTACAATAAGGGTGAATGCTGTCAGGATAAAGATAATGTTAGGGGAATATAGATACGAATAATGTGAATACAGGTAGGATCAGAGTATAAAGCTGTAGGATTAAGGAGGACATAGAAAGAATTAGTGTGGATAGCATTACAATCAGGGTGAATGCTGTAAGGCGAAAGATAATGTTAGTTGAATATAGATACGAATAATGTGAATACAGGTAGGATCAGGATCAAAAGCTGTAGGATTAGGGAGGACATAGAAAGGATTAGTGTGGATAGCATTACAAGCAAGGTGAGTGCTGTCAGGATAAAGATAATGTTAGGGGAATATAGATACGAATAATGTGAATACAGGTAGGATCATGGTCTAAAGCTGTAGGATTAGGGAGGACATAGAAAGGATTAGTGTGGATAGTATTACAATCAGGGTGAATGCTGTCAGGATAAAGATAATGTTAGGGGAATATAGATACGAATAATGTGAATATAGGTAGGATCAGGGTCTAAAGCTGTAGGATTAGGGAGGACATAGAAAGGATTAGTGTGGTTAGTATTACAATCAGGGTGAATGCTGTCAGGATAAAGATAATGTTAGGGGAATATAGATACGAATAATGTGAATATAGGTAGGATCAGGGTCTAAAGCTGTAGGATTAGGGAGGACATAGAAAGAATTAGTGTGAATAGCATTACAATCAGGGTGAATGCTGTCAGGATAAAGATAATGTTAGAGGAATATAGATACGAATAATGTGAATATAGGTAGGATCAGGGTCTAAAGCTGTAGGATTAGGGAGGACATTGAAAGGATTAGTATGGATAGCATTACAATCAAGGTGAATGCTGTCAGGATAAAGATAATGTTAGGGTGAATATAGATACGAATAATGTGAATACAGGTAGGATCTGGGTCTAAAGCTGTAGGATTAGGGATTAGTGTGAATAGCATTACAATTAGGGTGAATGCTGTGAGGATAAAGATAATGTTAGGGGAATATAGATACGAATAATGTGAATACAGGTAGGATCAGGGTCTAAAGCTGTAGGATTAGGGAGGACATAGAAAGGATTAGTGTGAATAGCATTACAATCAGGGTGAATGCTGTCAGGATAAAGATAATGATAGGGGAATATAGATACGAATAATGTAGATATAGGTAGGATCAGGGTCTAAAGCTGTAGGATTAGGGAGGACATAGAAAGGATTAGTGTGAATAGCATTACAATCAGGGTGAATGCTGTCAGGATAAAGATATTGTTAGGGGAATATAGATACGAATAACGTGAATACAGGTAGGTTCAAGGTCTAAAGCTGTAGGATTAGGGAGGACATAGAAAGGATTAGTGTGAATAGCATTACAATCAGGGTGAGTACTGTCAGGATAACGATAATGTTAGGGGAATATAGATACGAATAATGTGAATATAGGTAGGATCAGGGTCTAAAGCTGTAGGATTAGGGAGGACATAGAAAGGATTAGTGTGAATAGCATTACAATCAAGGTGACTGCTGTCAGGGTAAAGATAATGATAGGGGAATATAGATACAAATAATGTGAATACAGGGAGGATCAGGGTCTAAAGCTGTAGGATTAGAGAGGACATAGATAGGATTAGTGTGGATAGCATTACAATCAGGGTGAATGCTGTCAGGATAAAGATAATGTTAGGGGAATATAGATACGAATAATGTGAATATAGGTAGGATCAGGGTCTAAAGCTGTAGGCTTAGGGAGGACATAGAAAGGGTTAGTGTGAATAGCATTACAATCAAGGTGAATGCTGTCAGGATAAAGAAAATGTTAGGGGAATATAGATACGAATAATGTGAATACAGGTAGGATCAGGATTTAAATCTGTAGGATTAGGGAGGACATAGAAAGGATTAGTGTGAATAGCATTACAATTAGGGTGAATGCTGTGAGGATAAAGATAATGTTAGGGGAATATAGATACGAATAATGTGATTACAGGTAGGATCATAGTCTAAAGCTGTAGGATTAGGGAGGACATAGAAAGGATTAGTGTGGATAGCATTACAATCTGGGGAAATGCTGACAGGATAACGATAATGATAGGGGAATATAGATACGAATAATTTGAATATAGGTAGGATCAGGGTCTAAAGCTGTAGGGTTAGGGAGGACATAGAAAGGATTAGTGTGGATAGCATTACAATCAAGGTGAATGCTGTCAGGATAAAAATAATGTTAGGGGAATATAGATACGAATAATGTGAATACAGGTAGGATCAGAGTCTAAAGCTGTAGGATTAGGGAGGACATAGAAAGGATTAGTGTGGATAGTATTACAATCAGGGTGAATGCTGTCAGGATAAAGATAATGATAGGGAAATATAGATACGAAAAATGTGAATATAGGTAGGATCAGGGTCTAACGCTGTAGGATTATGGAGGACATAGAAAGGATTAGTGTGAATAGCATTACAATTAGGGTGAATGCTGTCAGGATAAAGATAATGTTAGGGGAATATAGATACGAATAACGTGAATACAGGTAGGATCAGGGTCTAAAGCTGTAGGATTGGGAGGACATTGAAATGATTAGTATGGATAGCATTACAATCAAGGTGAATGCTGTCAGGATAAAGATAATGTTAGGGTGAATATAGATACGAATAATGTGAATATAGGTAGGATCAGGGTCTAAAGCTGTAGGATTGGGAGGACATTGAAATGATTAGTGTGGATAGTATTACAATCAGGGTGAATGCTGTCAGGATAAAGATAATGATAGGGGAATATAGATACGAATAATGTGAATATAGGTAGGATCAGAGTCTAAACCTGTAGGATTAGGGAGGACATAGAAAGGATTAGTGTGGATAGTATTACAATCAGGGTGAATGCTGTCAGGATAAAGATAATGTTAGGGTCAATATAGATACGAAGTATGTGAATACAGTTAGGATCAGGGTATAAAGCTGTAGGATTAGGGAGGACATATAATGGATTAGTGTGAATAGCATTACAATCAAGGTGATTGCTGTGAGGATAAAGATAATGTTAGGGGAATATAGATACGAATAATGTGAATACAGGTAGGATCAGGGTCTAAAGCTGTAGGATTAGGGAGGTCATAGAAAGGATTAGTGTGGATAGCATTACAATTAGGGTGAATGCTGTGAGGATAAAGATAATGTTAGGGGAATATAGATACGAATAATGTGAATACAATTAGGATCAGGGTCTAAAGCTGTAGGATTAGGGAGGACATAGAAAGGATTAGTGTGGATAGCATTACAATCAGGGTGAATGCTGTCAGGATAAAGATAATGATAGGGGAATATAGATACGAATAATGTGAATATAGGTAGGATCAGGGTCTAAAGCTGTAGGATTAGGGAGGACATAGAAAGGATTAGTGTGGATAGCATTACAATCAAGGTGAATGCTGTCAGGATAAAAATAATGTTAGGGGAATATAGATACGAATAATGTGAATACAGGTAGGATCAGAGTCTAAAGCTGTAGGATTAGGGAGGACATAGAAAGGATTAGTGTGGATAGTATTACAATCAGGGTGAATGCTGTCAGGATAAAGATAATGTTAGGGGAATATAGATAAGAATAATGTGAATATAGGTAGGATCAGGGTCTAAAGCTGTAGGATTAGGGAGGTCATAGAAAGGATTAGTGTGGATAGCATTACAATCAGGGTGAATGCTGTCAGGATAAAGATAATGATAGGGAAATATAGATACAAAAAATGTGAATATAGGTAGGATCAGGGTCTAACGCTGTAGGATTAGGGAGGACATAGAAAGGATTAGTGTGAATAGCATTACAATTAGGGTGAATGCTGTCAGGATAAAGATAATGTTAGGGGAATATAGATACGAATAACGTCAATACAGGTAGGATCAGGGTCTAAAGCTGTAGGATAGGGAGGACATTGAAATGATTAGTATGGATAGCATTACAATCAAGGTGAATGCTGTCAATATAAAGATAATGTTTTGGTCAATATAGATACGAATAATGTGAATACAATTAGGATCAGGGTCTAAAGCTGTAGGATTAGGGAGGACATAGAAAGGATTAGTGTGGATAGCATTACAATCAGGGTGAATGCTGTCAGGATAAAGATAATGATAGGGGAATATAGATACGAATAATGTGAATATAGGTAGGATCAGGGTCTAAAGCTGTAGGATTAGGGAGGACATAGAAAGGATTAGTGTGGATAGCATTACAATCAAGGTGAATGCTGTCAGGATAAAAATAATGTTAGGGGAATATAGATACGAATAATGTGAATACAGGTAGGATCAGGGTCTAAAGCTGTAGGATTAGAGAGGACATAGAAAGGATTAGTGTGAATAGCATTACAATCAAGGTGAATGCTGTGAGGATAGAGATAATGTTAGGGGAATATAGATACGAATAATGTGAATACAGGTAGGATCAGGGTCTAAAGCTGTAGGATTAGGGAGGACATAGAAAGGATTAGTGTGGATAGCATTACAATCAGGGTGAATGCTGTCAGGATAAAGATAATGATAGGGGAATATAGATACGAATAATGTGAATATAGGTAGGATCAGGGTCTAAAGCTGTAGGATTAGGGAGGACATAGAAAGGATTAGTGTGGATAGTATTACAATCAGGGTGAATGCTGTCAGGATAAAGATAATGATAGGGAAATATAGATACGAAAAATGTGAATATAGGTAGGATCAGGGTCTAACGCTGTAGGATTATGGAGGACATAGAAAGGATTAGTGTGAATAGCATTACAATTAGGGTGAATGCTGTCAGGATAAAGATAATGTTAGGGGAATATAGATACGAATAACGTGAATACAGGTAGGATCAGGGTCTAAAGCTGTAGGATTGGGAGGACATTGAAATGATTAGTATGGATAGCATTACAATCAAGGTGAATGCTGTCAGGATAAAGATAATGTTAGGGTGAATATAGATACGAATAATGTGAATATAGGTAGGATCAGGGTCTAAAGCTGTAGGATTGGGAGGACATTGAAATGATTAGTGTGGATAGTATTACAATCAGGGTGAATGCTGTCAGGATAAAGATAATGTTAGGGTGAATATAGATACGAATAATGTGAATATAGGTAGGATCAGAGTCTAAAGCTGTAGGATTAGGGAGGACATAGAAAGGATTAGTGTGGATAGCATTACAATCAGGGTGAATGCTGTCAGGATAAAGATAATGATAGGGGAATATAGATACGAATAATGTGAATATAGGTAGGATCAGAGTCTAAAGCTGTAGGATTAGGGAGGACATAGAAAGGATTAGTGTGGATAGTATTACAATCAGGGTGAATGCTGTCAGGATAAAGATAATGTTAGGGTCAATATAGATACGAAGTATGTGAATACAGTTAGGATCAGGGTATAAAGCTGTAGGATTAGGGAGGATATATAATGGATTAGTGTGAATAGCATTACAATCAAGGTGATTGCTGTGAGGATAAAGTTAATGTTAGGGGAATATAGATACGAATAATGTGATAACAGGTAGGATCAGGGTCTAAAGCTGTAGGATTAGGGAGGTCATAGAATGGATTAGTGTGGATAGCATTACAATTAGGGTGAATGCTGTGAGGATAAAGATAATGTTAGGGGAATATAGATACGAATAATGTGAATACAATTAGGATCAGGGTCTAAAGCTGTAGGATTAGGGAGGACATAGAAAGGATTAGTGTGGATAGCATTACAATCAGGGTGAATGCTGTCAGGATAAAGATAATGATAGGGGAATATAGATACGAATAATGTGAATATAGGTAGGATCAGGGTCTAAAGCTGTAGGATTAGGGAGGACATAGAAAGGATTAGTGTGGATAGCATTACAATCAAGGTGAATGCTGTCAGGATAAAAATAATGTTAGGGGAATATAGATACGAATAATGTGAATACAGGTAGGATCAGAGTCTAAAGCTGTAGGATTAGGGAGGACATAGAAAGGATTAGTGTGGATAGTATTACAATCAGGGTGAATGCTGTCAGGATAAAGATAATGTTAGGGGAATATAGATAAGAATAATGTGAATATAGGTAGGATCAGGGTCTAAAGCTGTAGGATTAGGGAGGTCATAGAAAGGATTAGTGTGGATAGCATTACAATCAGGGTGAATGCTGTCAGGATAAAGATAATGATAGGGAAATATAGATACAAAAAATGTGAATATAGGTAGGATCAGGGTCTAACGCTGTAGGATTAGGGAGGACATAGAAAGGATAGTGTGAATAGCATTACAATTAGGGTGAATGCTGTCAGGATAAAGATAATGTTAGGGGAATATAGATACGAATAACGTCAATACAGGTAGGATCAGGGTCTAAAGCTGTAGGATAGGGAGGACATTGAAATGATTAGTATGGATAGCATTACAATCAAGGTGAATGCTGTCAATATAAAGATAATGTTTTGGTCAATATAGATACGAAGTATGTGAATACAGTTAGGATCAGGGTCTAAAGCTGTAGGATTAGGGAGGACATAGAATGGATTAGTGTGAATAGCATTACAATCAAGGTGAATGCTGTGAGGATAGAGATAATGTTAGGGGAATATAGATACGAATAATGTGAATACAGGTAGGATCAGGGTCTAAAGCTGTAGGATTAGGGAGGACATAGAAAGGATTAGTGTGGATAGCATTACAATCAGGGTGAATGCTGTCAGGATAAAGATAATGATAGGGGAATATAGATACGATTAATGGGAATATAGGTATCATCAGGGTCTAAAGCTGTAGGATTAGGGAGGACATAGAAAGGATTAGTGTGAATAGCATTACAATCAGGGTGAATGCTGTCAGGATAAAGATAATGTTAGGGGAATATAGATACGAATAACGTGAATACAGGTAGGTTCAAGGTCTAAAGCTGTAGGATTAGGGAGGACATAGAAAGGATTAGTATGGATAGCATTACAATCAAGGTGAATGCTGTCAGGATAAACATAATGATAGGGAAATATAGATACGAAAAATGTGAATATAGGTAGGATCAGGGTCTAACGCTTTAGGATTATGGAGGACATAGAAAGGATTAGTGTGAATAGCATTACAATTAGGGTGAATGCTGTCAGGATAAAGATAATGTTAGGGGAATATAGATACGAATAACGTGAATACAGGTAGGATCAGGGTCTAAAGCTGTAGGATTGGGAGGACATTGAAATGATTAGTATGGATAGCATTACAATCAAGGTGAATGCTGTCAGGATAAAGATAATGTTAGGGTGAATATAGATACGAATAATGTGAATATAGGTAGGATCAGGGTCTAAAGCTGTAGGATTGGGAGGACATTGAAATGATTAGTGTGGATAGTATTACAATCAGGGTGAATGCTGTCAGGATAAAGATAATGATAGAGGAATATAGATACGAATAATGTGAATATAGGTAGGATCAGAGTCTAAAGCTGTAGGATTAGGGAGGACATAGAAAGGATTAGTGTGGATAGTATTACAATCAGGGTGAATGCTGTCAGGATAAAGATAATGTTAGGGTCAATATAGATACGAAGTATGTGAATACAGTTAGGATCAGGGTATAAAGCTGTAGGATTAGGGAGGACATATAATGGATTAGTGTGAATAGCATTACAATCAAGGTGATTGCTGTGAGGATAAACATAATGTTAGGGGAATATAGATACGAATAATGTGAATACAGGTAGGATCAGGGTCTAAAGCTGTAGGATTAGGGAGGTCATAGAAAGGATTAGTGTGGATAGCATTACAATTAGGGTGAATGCTGTGAGGATAAAGATAATGTTAGGGGAATATAGATACGAATAATGTGAATACAATTAGGATCAGGGTCTAAAGCTGTAGGATTAGGGAGGACATAGAAAGGATTAGTGTGGATAGCATTACAATCAGGGTGAATGCTGTCAGGATAAAGATAATGATAGGGGAATATAGATACGAATAATGTGAATATAGGTAGGATCAGGGTCTAAAGCTGTAGGATTAGGGAGGACATAGAAAGGATTAGTGTGGATAGCATTACAATCAAGGTGAATGCTGTCAGGATAAAAATAATGTTAGGGGAATATAGATACGAATAATGTGAATACAGGTAGGATCAGAGTCTAAAGCTGTAGGATTAGGGAGGACATAGAAAGGATTAGTGTGGATAGTATTACAATCAGGGTGAATGCTGTCAGGATAAAGATAATGTTAGGGGAATATAGATAAGAATAATGTGAATATAGGTAGGATCAGGGTCTAAAGCTGTAGGATTAGGGAGGTCATAGAAAGGATTAGTGTGGATAGCATTACAATCAGGGTGAATGCTGTCAGGATAAAGATAATGATAGGGAAATATAGATACAAAAAATGTGAATATAGGTAGGATCAGGGTCTAACGCTGTAGGATTAGGGAGGACATAGAAAGGATTAGTGTGAATAGCATTACAATTAGGGTGAATGCTGTCAGGATAAAGATAATGTTAGGGGAATATAAATACGAATAACGTCAATACAGTTAGGATCAGGGTCTAAAGCTGTAGGATAGGGAGGACATTGAAATGATTAGTATGGATAGCATTACAATCAAGGTGAATGCTGTCAATATAAAGATAATGTTTTGGTCAATATAGATACGAAGTATGTGAATACAGTTAGGATCAGGGTCTAAAGCTGTAGGATTAGGGAGGACATAGAATGGATTAGTGTGAATAGCATTACAATCAAGGTGAATGCTGTGAGGATAAAGATAATGTTAGGGGAATATAGATACGAATAATGTGAATATAGGTAGGATCAGGGTCTAAAGCTGTAGGATTAGGGAGGACATAGAAAGGATTAGTGTAAATAGCATTACAATCAGGGTGAATGCTGTCAGGATAAAGATAATGATAGGGGAATATAGATACTAATAATGTGAATATATTTAGGATCAGGGTCTAAAGCTGTAGGATTAGAGAGGACATAGAAAGGATTAGTGTGAATAGCATTACAATCAAGGTGAATGCTGTGAGGATAGAAATAATGTTAGGGGAATATAGATACGAATAATGTGAATACAGGTAGGATCAGGGTCTAAAGCTGTAGGATTAGGGAGGACATAGAAAGGATTAGTGTGGATAGCATTACAATCAGGATGAATGCTGTCAGGATAAAGATAATGATAGGGGAATATAGATACGAATAATGTGAATATAGTTAGGATCAGGGTCTAAAGCTGTAGGATTAGGGAGGACATAGAAAGGATTAGTGTGGATAGTATTACAATCAGGGTGAATGCTGTCAGGATAAAGATAATGATAGGGAAATATAGATACGAAAAATGTGAATATAGGTAGGATCAGGGTCTAACGCTGTAGGATTATGGAGGACATAGAAAGGATTAGTGTGAATAGCATTACAATTAGGGTGAATGCTGTCAGGATAAAGATAATGTTAGGGGAATATAGATACGAATAACGTGAATACAGGTAGGATCAGGGTCTAAAGCTGTAGGATTGGGAGGACATTGAAATGATTAGTATGGATAGCATTACAATCAAGGTGAATGCTGTCAGGATAAAGATAATGTTAGGGTGAATATAGATACGAATAATGTGAATATAGGTAGGATCAGGGTCTAAAGCTGTAGGATTGGGAGGACATTGAAATGATTAGTGTGGATAGTATTACAATCAGGGTGAATGCTGTCAGGATAAAGATAATGTTAGGGTGAATATAGATACGAATAATGTGAATATAGGTAGGATCAGGGTCTAAAGCTGTAGGATTAGGGAGGACATAGAAAGGCCTAGTGTGGATAGCATTACAATCAAGGTGAATGCTGTCAGGATAAAGATAATGATAGGGGAATATAGATACGAATAATGTGAATATAGGTAGGATCAGAGTCTAAAGCTGTAGGATTAGGGAGGACATAGAAAGGATTAGTGTGGATAGTATTACAATCAGGGTGAATGCTGTCAGGATAAAGATAATGTTAGGGTCAATATAGATACGAAGTATGTGAATACAGTTAGGATCAGGGTATAAAGCTGTAGGATTAGGGAGGACATATAATGGATTAGTGTGAATAGCATTACAATCAAGGTGATTGCTGTGAGGATAAAGATAATGTTAGGGGAATATAGATACGAATAATGTGAATACAGGTAGGATCAGGGTCTAAAGCTGTAGGATTAGGGAGGTCATAGAAAGGATTAGTGTGGATAGCATTACAATTAGGGTGAATGCTGTGAGGATAAAGATAATGTTAGGGGAATATAGATACGAATAATGTGAATACAATTAGGATCAGGGTCTAAAGCTGTAGGATTAGGGAGGACATAGAAAGGATTAGTGTGGATAGCATTACAATCAAGGTGAATGCTGTCAGGATAAAAATAATGTTAGGGGAATATAGATACGAATAATGTGAATACAGGTAGGATCAGAGTCTAAAGCTGTAGGATTAGGGAGGTCATAGAAAGGATTAGTGTGGATAGTATTACAATCAGGGTGAATGCTGTCAGGATAAAGATAATGTTAGGGGAATATAGATAAGAATAATGTGAATATAGGTAGGATCAGGGTCTAAAGCTGTAGGATTAGGGAGGTCATAGAAAGGATTAGTGTGGATAGCATTACAATCAGGGTGAATGCTGTCAGGATAAAGCTAATGATAGGGAAATATAGATACAAAAAATGTGAATATAGGTAGGATCAGGGTCTAACGCTGTAGGATTAGGGAGGACATAGAAAGGATTAGTGTGAATAGCATTACAATTAGGGTGAATGCTGTCAGGATAAAGATAATGTTAGGGGAATATAGATACGAATAACGTCAATACAGGTAGGATCAGGGTCTAAAGCTGTAGGATAGGGAGGACATTGAAATGATTAGTATGGATAGCATTACAATCAAGGTGAATGCTGTCAATATAAAGATAATGTTTTGGTCAATATAGATACGAATAATGTGAATACAATTAGGATCAGGGTCTAAAGCTGTAGGATTAGGGAGGACATAGAAAGGATTAGTGTGGATAGCATTACAATCAGGGTGAATGCTGTCAGGATAAAGATAATGATAGGGGAATATAGATACGAATAATGTGAATATAGGTAGGATCAGGGTCTAAAGCTGTAGGATTAGGGAGGACATAGAAAGGATTAGTGTGGATAGCATTACAATCAAGGTGAATGCTGTCAGGATAAAAATAATGTTAGGGGAATATAGATACGAATAATGTGAATACAGGTAGGATCAGGGTCTAAAGCTGTAGGATTAGAGAGGACATAGAAAGGATTAGTGTGAATAGCATTACAATCAAGGTGAATGCTGTGAGGATAGAGATAATGTTAGGGGAATATAGATACGAATAATGTGAATACAGGTAGGATCAGGGTCTAAAGCTGTAGGATTAGGGAGGACATAGAAAGGATTAGTGTGGATAGCATTACAATCAGGGTGAATGCTGTCAGGATAAAGATAATGATAGGGGAATATAGATACGAATAATGTGAATATAGGTAGGATCAGGGTCTAAAGCTGTAGGATTAGGGAGGACATAGAAAGGATTAGTGTGGATAGTATTACAATCAGGGTGAATGCTGTCAGGATAAAGATAATGATAGGGAAATATAGATACGAAAAATGTGAATATAGGTAGGATCAGGGTCTAACGCTGTAGGATTATGGAGGACATAAAAAAGGATTAGTGTGAATAGCATTACAATTACGGTGAATGCTGTCAGGATAAAGATAATGTTAGGGGAATATAGATACGAATAACGTGAATACAGGTAGGATCAGGGTCTAAAGCTGTAGGATTGGGAGGACATTGAAATGATTAGTATGGATAGCATTACAATCAAGGTGAATGCTGTCAGGATAAAGATAATGTTAGGGTGAATATAGATACGAATAATGTGAATATAGGTAGGATCAGGGTCTAAAGCTGTAGGATTGGGAGGACATTGAAATGATTAGTGTGGATAGTATTACAATCAGGGTGAATGCTGTCAGGATAAAGATAATGTTAGGGTGAATATAGATACGAATAATGTGAATATAGGTAGGATCAGGGTCTAAAGCTGTAGGATTAGGGAGGACATAGAAAGGATTAGTGTGGATAGCATTACAATCAGGGTGAATGCTGTCAGGATAAAGATAATGATAGGGGAATATAGATACGAATAATGTGAATACAGGTAGGATCAGAGTCTAAAGCTGTAGGATTAGGGAGGACATAGAAAGGATTAGTGTGGATAGTATTACAATCAGGGTGAATGCTGTCAGGATAAAGATAATGTTAGGGGAATATAGATAAGAATAATGTGAATATAGGTAGGATCAGGGTCTAAAGCTGTAGGATTAGGGAGGTCATAGAAAGGATTAGTGTGGATAGCATTACAATCAGGGTGAATGCTGTCAGGATAAAGATAATGATAGGGAAATATAGATACAAAAAATGTGAATATAGGTAGGATCAGGGTCTAACGCTGTAGGATTAGGGAGGACATAGAAAGGATTAGTGTGAATAGCATTACAATTAGGGTGAATGCTGTCAGGATAAAGATAATGTTAGGGGAATATAGATACGAATAACGTCAATACAGGTAGGATCAGGGTCTAAAGCTGTAGGATAGGGAGGACATTGAAATGATTAGTATGGATAGCATTACAATCAAGGTGAATGCTGTCAATATAAAGATAATGTTTTGGTCAATATAGATACGAAGTATGTGAATACAGTTAGGATCAGGGTCTAAAGCTGTAGGATTAGGGAGGACATAGAATGGATTAGTGTGAATAGCATTACAATCAAGGTGAATGCTGTGAGGATAAAGATAATGTTAGGGGAATATAGATACGAATAATGTGAATATAGGTAGGATCAGGGTCTAAAGCTGTAGGATTAGGGAGGACATAGAAAGGATTAGTGTAAATAGCATTACAATCAGGGTGAATGCTGTCAGGATAAAGATAATGATAGGGGAATATAGATACTAATAATGTGAATATATTTAGGATCAGGGTCTAAAGCTGTAGGATTAGAGAGGACATAGAAAGGATTAGTGTGGATACCATTACAATCAAGGTGAATGCTGTCAGGATAAAAATAATGTTAGGGGAATATAGATACGAATAATGTGAATACAGGTAGGATCAGAGTCTAAAGCTGTAGGATTAGGGAGGACATAGAAAGGATTAGTGTGGATAGTATTACAATCAGGGTGAATGCTGTCAGGATAAAGATAATGTTAGGGGAATATAGATAAGAATAATGTGAATATAGGTAGGATCAGGGTCTAAAGCTGTAGGATTAGGGAGGTCATAGAAAGGATTAGTGTGGATAGCATTACAATCAGGGTGAATGCTGTCAGGATAAAGATAATGATAGGGAAATATAGATACAAAAAATGTGAATATAGGTAGGATCAGGGTCTAACGCTGTAGGATTAGGGAGGACATAGAAAGGATTAGTGTGAATAGCATTACAATTAGGGTGAATGCTGTCAGGATAAAGATAATGTTAGGGGAATATAGATACGAATAACGTCAATACAGGTAGGATCAGGGTCTAAAGCTGTAGGATAGGGAGGACATTGAAATGATTAGTATGGATAGCATTACAATCAAGGTGAATGCTGTCAATATAAAGATAATGTTTTGGTCAATATAGATACGAAGTATGTGAATACAGTTAGGATCAGGGTCTAAAGCTGTAGGATTAGGGAGGACATAGAATGGATTAGTGTGAATAGCATTACAATCAAGGTGAATGCTGTGAGGATAAAGATAATGTTAGGGGAATATAGATACGAATAATGTGAATATAGGTAGGATCAGGGTCTAAAGCTGTAGGATTAGGGAGGACATAGAAAGGATTAGTGTAAATAGCATTACAATCAGGGTGAATGCTGTCAGGATAAAGATAATGATAGGGGAATATAGATACTAATAATGTGAATATATTTAGGATCAGGGTCTAAAGCTGTAGGATTAGAGAGGACATAGAAAGGATTAGTGTGAATAGCATTACAATCAAGGTGAATGCTGTGAGGATAGAGATAATGTTAGGGGAATATAGATACGAATAATGTGAATACAGGTAGGATCAGGGTCTAAAGCTGTAGGATTAGGGAGGACATAGAAAGGATTAGTGTGGATAGCATTACAATCAGGGTGAATGCTGTCAGGATAAAGATAATGATAGGGGAATATAGATACGATTAATGGGAATATAGGTATCATCAGGGTCTAAAGCTGTAGGATTAGGGAGGACATAGAAAGGATTAGTGTGAATAGCATTACAATCAGGGTGAATGCTGTCAGGATAAAGATAATGTTAGGGGAATATAGATACGAATAACGTGAATACAGGTAGGTTCAAGGTCTAAAGCTGTAGGATTAGGGAGGACATAGAAAGGATTAGTATGGATAGCATTACAATCAAGGTGAATGCTGTCAGGATAAACATAATGTTAGGGGAATATAGATACGAATAATGTGAATACAGGTAGGAACAGAGTCTAAAGCTGTAGGATTAGGGAGGACATAGAAAGGAATAGTGTGGATAGTATTACAATCAGGGTTAATGCTGTCAGGATTATGATAATATTAGGGGAATATAGATACGAATAATTTGAATATAGGTAGGATCAGGGTCTAAAGCTGTAGGATTAGGGAGGACATAGTAAGGATTAGTGTGAATAGCAATACAATTAGGGTGAATGCTGTCAGGATAAAGATAATGTTAGGGGAATATAGATACGAATAATGTGATTATAGATAGGATCAGGGTCTAAAGCTGTAGGATTAAGGAGGACATAGAAAGGATTAGTGTGAATAGCATTACAATTAGGGTGAATGCTGTCAGGATAAAGATAATGTTAGGGGAATATAGATACGAATAACGTGAATACAGGTAGGTTCAAGGTCTAAAGCTGTAGGGTTAGGGAGGACATAGAGAGGATTAGTGTGAATACCATTACAATTAGGGTGAATGCAGTGAGGATAAAGATAATGATAGGGGAATATAGACACGAATAATGTGAATACAGGTAGGATCAGAGTCTAAAGCTGTAGGATTAGGGAGGACATAGAAAGGATTAGTGTGGATAGTATTACAATCAGCTTGAATGCTGTCAGGATAAAGATAATGTTAGGGGAATATAGATAAGAATAATGTGAATATAGGTAGGATCAGGGTCTAAAGCTGTAGGATTAGGGAGGACATAGAAAGGATTAGTGTGAATAGCATTACAATCAAGGTGAATGCTGTCAATATAAAGATAATGTTAGGGTCAATATAGATACGAAGTATGTGAATACAGTTAGGATCAGGGTCTAAAGCTGTAGGATTAGGGAGGACATAGAATGGATTAGTGTGAATAGCATTACAATCAAGGTGAATGCTGTGAGGATAAAGATAATGTTGGGGTGAATATAGATACGAATAATGTGAATACAGGTAGGATCTGGGTCTAAAGCTGTAGGATTAGAGAGGACATAGAAAGGATTAGTGTGAATAGCATTACAATCAAGGTGAATGCTGTGAGGATAGAGATAATGTTAGGGGAATATAGATACGAATAATGTGAATACAGGTAGGATCAGGGTCTAAAGCTGTAGGATTAGGGAGGACATAGAAAGGATTAGTGTAAATAGCATTACAATCAGGGTGAATGCTGTCAGGATAAAGATAATGATAGGGGAATATAGATACGAATAATGTGAATACAGGTAGGATTAGAGTCTAAAGCTGTAGGATTAGGGAGGACATAGAAAAGATTAGTGTGGAAAGTATTACTATCAGGGTGAATGCTGTCAGGATAAAGATAATATTAGGGGAATATAGATACGAATAATGTGAATAAAGGTAGGATCAGGCTCTAAAGCTGTAGGATTAGGGAGGAGATAGAAAGGATTAGTGTGAATAGCATTACAATCAGGGTGAATGCTGTCAGGATAAAGATAATGTTAGAGGAATATAGATACGAATAATGTAAATATAGGTAGGATCAGGGTCTAAAGCTGTAGGATTAGGGAGGACATTGAAAGGTTTAGTGTGGATAGCATTACAATCAAGGTGAATGTGTCAGGATAAAGATAATGTTGGGGTGAATATAGATACGAATAATGTGAATACAGGTAGGATCTGGGTCTAAAGCTGTAGGATTAGAGAGGACATAGAAAGGATTAGTGTGAATAGCATTACAATCAGGGTGAATGCTGTCAGGATAAAGATAATGTTGGGGTGAATATAGATACGAATAATGTGAATATAGGTAGGTTCAGGGTCTAAAGCTGTAGGATTAGGGAGGACATAGAAAGGATTAGCATGAATAGTATTACAATTAGGGTGAATGCTGTGAGGATAAAGATAATGTTAGGGAAATATAGATACGAATAATGTGAATACAGGTAGGATCAGGGTCTAAAGCTGTAGGATTAGGGAGGACATAGAAAGGATTAGTGTGGATAGCATTACAATCAGGGTGAATGCTGTCAGGATAAAGATAATGTTAGGGGAATATAGATACGAATAACGTGAATACAGGTAGGATCAGAGTCTAAAGCTGTAGGATTAGGGAGGACATAGAAAGGAATAGTGTGGATAGTATTACAATCAGGGTGAATGCTGTCAGGATAAAGATAATATTAGGGGAATATAGATACGAATAATGTGAATATAGGTAGGATCAGGGTCTAAAGCTGTAGGATTAGGGAGGACATAGAAAGGATTAGTGTGAATAGCATTACAATCAAGGTGAATGCTGTCAGGATAAAGATAATGTTAGGGGAATATAGATACGAATAATGTGAATACAGTTAGGATCAGGGTCTAAAGCTGTAGGATTAGGGAGGACATAGAAAGGATTAATGTGAATAGCATTACAAACAAGGTGAATGATGTGAGGATAAAGATAATGTTAGGGGATTATAGATACGAATAATGTGAATACAGGTAGGATCAGGGTCTAAAGCTGTAGGATTAGGGAGGACATAGTAAGGATTAGTGTGGATAGAATTACAATCAGGGTGAATGCTGTCAGGATAAAGATAATATTAGGGGAATATAGATACGAATAATGTGAATATAGGTAGGATCAGGGTCTAAAGCTGTAGGATTAGGGAGGACATAGAAAGGATTAGTGTGAATAGCATTACAATCAAGGTGAATGCTGTCAGGATAAACATAATGTTAGGGGAATATAGATACGAATAATGTGAATACAGTTAGGATCAGGGTCTAACGCTGTAGGATTAGGGAGGACATAGAAAGTATTAGTGTGAATAGCATTACAATCAAGGTGAATGATGTGAGGATAAAGATAATGTTAGGGGATTATAGATACGAATAATGTGAATACAGGTAGGATCAGGGTCTAAAGCTGTAGGATTAGGGAGGACATAGTAAGGATTAGTGTGGATAGAATTACAATCAGGGTGAATGCTGTCAGGATAAAGATAATGATAGGGGAATATAGATACGAATAATGTGAATATAGGTAGGATCAGGGTCTAAAGCTGTAGGATTAGGGAGGACATAGAAAGGATTAGTGTGAATAGCATTACAATTAGGGTGAATGCTGTCAGGATAAAGATAATGTTAGGGGAATATAGATACGAATAACGTGAATACAGGTAGGTTCAAGGTCTAAAGCTGTAGGGTTAGGGAGGACATAGAGAGGATTAGTGTGAATACCATTACAATTAGGGTGAATGCTGTGAGGAAAAGATAATGATAGGGGAATATAGATACGAATAATGTGAATACAGGTAGGATCAGGGTCCAAAGCTGTAGGATTGGGAGGACATTGAAAGGATTAGTATGGATAGCATTACAATCAAGGTGAATGCTGTCAGGATAAAGATATTGTTAGGGTGAATATAGATACAAATAATGTGAATATAGGTAGGATCAGGGTCTAAAGCTGTAGGATTAGGGAGGACATAGAAAGGATTAGTGTGAATAGCACTACAATCAGGGTGAATGCTGTCAGGATAAAGATAATGATATGGGAATATAGATACGAAAAATGTGAATATATTTAGGATCAGGGTCTAAAGCTGTAGGATTAGGGAGGACATAGTAAGGATTAGTGTGAATAGCATTACAATCAGGGTGAGTGCTGTCAGGATAAAGATAATGTTAGGGTGAATATAGATACGAATAATGTGAATACAGGTAGGATCTGGGTCTAAAGCTGTAGGATTAGGGAGGACATAGAAATTATTAGTGTGAATAGCATTACAATCAAGGTGAATGCTGTGAGGATAAAGATAATGTTAGGGGAATATAGATACGAATAATGTGAATACAGGTAGGATCAGGGTCTAAAGCTGTAGGATTAGGGAGGACATAGAAAGGATTAGTGTGGATAGCATTACAATCAGGGTGAATGCTGTCAGGATAAAGATAATGATAGGGGAATATAGATACGATTAATGTGAATATAGGTAGGATCAGGGTCTAAAGCTGTAGGATTAGGGAGACATAGAAAGGATTAGTGTGAATAGCATTACAATCAGGGTGAATGCTGTCAGGTTAAAGATAATGTTAGGGGAATATAGATACGAATAACGTGAATACAGGTAGGTTCAAGGTCTAAAGCTGTAGGATTAGGGAGGACATAGAAAGGATTAGTGTGAATAGCATTACAATTAGGGTGAATGCTGTGAGGATAAAGATAATGATAGGGGAATATAGTTACGAATAATGTGAATACAGGTAGGATCAGGGTCTAAAGCTGTAGGATTGGGAGGACATTGAAAAGATTAGTATGGATAGCATTACAATCAAGGTGAATGCTGTCAGGATAAAGATAATGTTAGGGGAATATATTAGGGTGAATATATTAGGGAAAATAGAAATAAGATTAGGGTCAATGATAGACTGGAATAAGTTGATCACAGATAGGAGTAAGTGAATAAGGGTAAGGTCTAGTTGAAAATAAGAGGATTTAGGGAAAGAGAAATAAAATTAGGTAAAATATATACCAGATTAGGTTAAATACAGACAAGATTAGACTAAATAAATATAGAATTAGGGTATTACAGATAGGAATGTTAGTTTATTTTCTGTTTCTTTTGTTCTGTTTTGTTCTGTTTTTTTTGTTTCTTTTTGTTTTATTTGGCAAAATAAATATACAACTAGCTTCAATACTTACTACATAACCTATGCAGGGCACATTTTCAATAGTCCCTTCTATGGGTGTAAAAATGTGCTACTATTAATTTAATAACAAGCAATTATTTCAAACACTTTAATATATACTACATTAGGTTGAACACAGACACGAATATTCTAAATAGATATAGCATTAGAGGGAATACAGATAGCATTGCTAGTTTCTGTTTCTTGTTTATAGCTTTATTTGCTCTATTTAGCATAATTATTTAGTGATAAATATATCACTGGCTTCAGTACATACCACTTAACCTAAATAAGGTATCTTTTCATACTCTCTTCGGGGTATAAAAATGTGTTATTTGTATTTTAATAACAATCGCTTATTTCAAAAGCTTAGAAATAATTGAAATTTCAAAAAAAAGATTTGTACACATGTTAAATAGGTTTCTTTTTGTGGTTATTGTTATTGTTTTATGTTTTCTTTTAGTGTTACATGTTAGCGTTATAAATTTTGTTCTAATTTCAGGGTAAACAAAAGATTTTCTGCTTCTTTGAGTCTATATTGATCGCGTTTCGTGCACAATGACAACTAAAGGATGGCGATGTGACGTCACATCCCATTCACTAGAGAGAAATACACTTCCTGCATTACATCTGATTTGTTGTATAAGAGCATCCAACTGTGTCTCATTCAAATGGATTATAGAATATTTTACTGAAATATGAAATATACTTAGTTTAAATATGAGTTGAAAATAGATGTAAACGAAGTAAGGATTCTATGATATATATATATATATATATATATTTCATGGAATTACTATCTTGACTTCAGAATGACACAAGATGGTTTGGTTAGGCTTGCAAAATTACAAACCTTTAAACATGCAAACAGCATTTCAAGTGTTACCAGTTCCTTCAGGATATACGTTATGCGCTAGACTATATTACCAGCTACAAACACCTATTTTTCGTAGCTCGACTGGGTGAGAATTAGTTAAATACTCGTAGTCCTGTACACACGTATATATCTGACCCAGGGCCGAAGTGGATATGACAAGAAGCAATACCACACGCCAGAGTCAACCCCGTTCTGACTATTTGCAGCACGTCCACGCGTAACGGCTCTAACCAGTTAACCACATCATATATATATATATATATATATATATCAATAGTTATTATTGTGGTGTTTATACGAAATTGAGTCTCAGTGTGTGTATATGTGTTTGTGTGTGTGTGTGTGTGTTTGTTTATGTGTGTGTTTTTGGGTGTGTGTGTGTGTGTGTGTGTGTATGTGTGTATGTGTGTGTGTGTGTGTGTGTTAGTGTGTGTGTGTGTGTGTTTATGTGTGTGTGTGTGTTTGTGTATGTGCGCGCGCGTGTGTGTGTGTGTGTATTGCATTAGAAGGCAGTGTGTTAAGTGAAGTTAGGTTAGACTGAGATACGGGTTAGGAACGATAAACCCTTCTCAGTAGGTGCAGATTGTCCGCACCTCCCCTGAGGGAAGTGTATTTTTTGTGGAGTAGCTATATTCACTGGTCTAAGGCTAGACTGTAGTACCACGATTCACGCTAAACTCTTCACATTAGGTGCATGTAGTCCGAACCTCCCCTTAGGAAAGGATGTATAATACGAAAATGAGCCTTTATAGAGCTGTTTGGATGGGTTGGAGTACCACGTATTACGCTAATTCGATCTCTGTCGGTAGAGCTACTTAAGTTTTCTATTTACAAGCCTATATAATCATGTAACCATGTATCACAGATTGATTTCCTCCTTTTGTATTACGCTATAGTTTGTACTTGCGCGTGTGATGTTTCCAATTGTTGGGCATAAGTAATGTGCATTGTTGTTAAAATTGTTTTTTCCTATAAAAAATAATTAAATAATTAAACACAAATTTTCTATTTCATTGCCAAGAAAAAAGCATTGCTAGATTGATTAAGTGCTCTAAGATTTTACTGTGCTTAAGTAATGTAAGACACAAGCAAATGGGGTGTAAATACGTAGCAATGTGTTGTGCATTACATTACAAACATGTGAGATGCAAACCTTCCCTGTAACTCTTAGGGTAAGCTATAACAGCTAATCTGTTGCATGTGGTCGTAAACTTTGCGGATGTTTATAGGGATCGCTGTGTAACAAAGAACTTTGCCAAAGTTTCGTGGTTCTAGTTAAACAAATAAATATTTCGTCAGGTGAAAGAATTAAATTATGTACATTCCATTCAATAGTGATAGTCAACATAATGATAGTATTTTTATGTTGTAGGGCTATTAATATTAATTAAATTAAACAAAATAACTAAAATGATTGAAATTAAATTTCGTATCGTAAAGAAGTTTTCATAATTTTCTAGATCCGCCTTTCTACTTGTAACCCCGAATATAACTTATTTCCCTGCCATACCTGGAACTTTATGATTACTCTACAATACATTGCACGTGACATACCTCTGTTTCGCTATATTTTCCCGAATGTTATTAAAACCTTGACAAATGTTTATGCAGACGTGTTCATGATAAATGTTCCTAGGGAAGACAACCTTCCTTTAAAAGCAGGGTTAGTGTAAGTACCCAGGATTACAGAGACAGGATGCAATATGTTTTAAAGTATAATGTTGTCAACGAACTAAATAAAACATGCAAGTGAACATTGTAAGGTTGCGATGAGATTCTTTCTTTTACAAGAATTTGGTTTATATGGCAATTTGATACTGGATGTATACATTTTAAACTAAATGTTTACGGAATCAATTAAATTTGAGCAGTGAAGTCTGTGAAGTATGTTAATGATGTTACTTGTACAACAATACAACCAATAATCTCTGGTATACTTCCATTGAAAATATTTAGTTTAGAAAAATTTACTGCATTATTTTTTATTTGTTTATTACTAAATTGACATTCCTTGCGAATATTATTGCCAATGAAGGATAGTAAAGGGTTTTAGGATTTAGGCAGAGACGTAACCTCTATTCGTATGCTGCAGGAGGGATATCATCACATCACGTGAGCAGGGTTACAAATCAGAAGCAGATACTCACCACTAGGGCTGTAACAAGTGTTTATACATGACACCCGCTTGTAAGGAAAAACTTTAAGAAAGGATATATAGAGTTAGGGTTAAATAATGACACCCCTAATAGGATCATTAGGTCGCCGTAATAGGGAACAATTTACCTGATTACTTACATGAAGATCACCTTACAACCAGATTGAAGATCTACGCTCTACTGGGCTTATTTCTTTATTAAAATATACACAAAATGAACTAAGAGTTGTTTTTAAGGTCAAGGTTAAATGCCGTTTTTATTGATTCCTTAATGTTGTCATACACGAAACCGCCCTTCTTTAAAGCAGCCATCAATATAATTGTTAATAAAACTTTATTATAATAATACTTCAGCACATACTATTTGTTCATTTATGGAATATAATAAAAATAATATATTATTAGCCTATGTGTGTATTTCAAGTGTATTTGCTGCAAGTATTCACTACCACACAGTAAATACACAACAAATTCAGTATAGTGGTGAACGTATATACAGACACTGCAGACTCAAACAGACAGAAAAGGTAATTTTTCATGCGGTTATAGCAGTGTTGAAGATATTCAGAGAGAAATAAATTTGTGTGGCAACCTTACAATATTAATACGATATGTATATTAAATAGTTTAAATGTATTGGATCTTCTGAATTTCTGGGTTGCGTTTTCACTTACCCCCCCCCCCCCCACAGTCGAATTATACTGTGAAGATGAGTGTGTAGGGTTATAGGTACAGAGTGTCCATGGATAAGGTGTAATGCCTTCCATTGCCTTCCTTAAGTGGTGTTATGCCACAAGTAATACAGCTATATTCTCTTTTCCCTACAACATATCTTATGGCACTAAAAAGAACATGAATATTATAATATTATTTTTTTGTTCATACAGTTTTTAATTTTTTATATATTGTATATATACATACACATTATTATTACTATTATTAGGCATTTTGAGTTACATTTTATGTTTATATTTCCTGGCTTTTAATTTTACATTAATGGTATTTAAACTATTTACTTTTATACCAAGAAGTGTTTTATTTTAATTATTACAACTCAAAATTTTTTTTAAAATAAAGTCTTAAAATCTTAATTACGTATAACTCAGCGTACACATTAAAAGCATTACAGTAGTCAGTGCATTCTGCAATGCAACCAGGTCATTCAGAGAGCCATAAATACACCTCGCGATTTGTAAATTTCCGAGCCTGCTCTTGCAGAGTTTCTTACAATGGTGTGATCAGCATACTGTAACGTTAGTTAACCTTGTTGCCCAGTTTATCTGGTACACACTCAAGACGCCCCAGGGTAAAGTTTGTGTTGTGGTAACACTGCAAACTACTCCCCACCTGCTTTTAACAATAACACTTCATAGTCTTATCGAAGACTTTGCATATATTACAAAGTTTATTTTATGCGCCGAGTATCTTTGTAGTGTAAAGTTTCATTCCTTATCTATAACAGTTTCGCTGCCAGACAGAAGGAATTTTTAGTAAAAAAGATTTTCGTAAAATTAATACGTGTAACATCACTTTGTAACTTTGCTTGTACAATTACTAGGAAGTAAAAATTTCCACGTCAGCGGTTTTTCAATTCTCTCTATTAGCTCATAATCTCCTTATAAATATATATATCGCACAAATTTACCATCATTATTAAAATACACTTTTATTCATCCAATTAAGTTTTAAAAATTATTTTTTAACCTGTAGTGGATATCATATGTTGAAACAGTTTTTGTTTTTAATATTTAGTCACTAATTAAAAATTAAAAAATCTAACGTCAACTAAATGGTATGTCTAAAATCCTCCACTTTGACACTGAGCTAACTTTCTCATTACTAGATATCTATTACATAAAAATATATATGAAACTATAAGAGAATGATACCTTGCAATAATGAAGCAATACAAGAGATTAAAAATTAAATATTATAGACAACCATCAGCTTCTTAAATTAGAAACGAAAAAAGCGAATAAACAGTAACACACAAAAATAATAGTCAAACACCATATACAGTAGCTCTCGAAACTCAACCTACGCATTTCTTGAGTAAGATTCCCCTTTTAGTACATTAATAAGTGACTTCAAGAAAACAGTGCATCTATTGTAAATATGTATGTATGAGTGTGTCTGAATATATATATATATATAAATATATATATATATATATATATATATATACACACACACACACCATGCATGTGTTGAAAGAACACTGTCCTCTGTTAACAATTTAATATCTGTATAGCCCTGGATCTATGGAAATTTACACCTTAGATAAAAAACTAAGTTAGGGAACAGAAGATAGAAATACAACTTTTACTGACACTACCTCGTTATTATTTCAAAACTTACCATATAATTTGGGACTTATTTTGGTTTATACCTCTTTCTATAGGATTTAGTTGGAATTTTAAAGGTCTGGTTTATTATATTAAATAGAATATTTTGGCATAATCTAATGCCTTACATTACCAATTGAGTCCACCGTTGTAGGCCTATACAACTGTCAATTGCTAGTCAGAAGCTGTGACTGAAGAATATTCTTTTCTTAACTTCACCTAAAATCAAAAAATCTCTCCCTCAAATATGACACACGGAAAACTATTTTCTTTCTGACATAAAGAAGAGAATGGAGTTCCGGTGCGGCGAGAGTACTTCCGTCTATGTATTCATGCTCCGTCCCAATCCTAATCGCCCGCCTTTGTAGCAGGAGTAATCCGGAAGACGCAATCTCTCCTATCGCGCAAAGAACTCTCAGCATGATATTCCGCTCCGTGGATTCATTATAGCTAACCCTTCACTACAGTTCTACGTTAAACTCTTTTACATTATTAGATTGAATATTGCAAACATCCGAGAATGGAAGTCTGGTTAGTATTACATATGGAGAAATACAACAAATACCAATGCTGTTTTAGTGATCGTTTCGTGGTTTATTATTAGCAACAAGTTTTTCTCTGCAATAATTTAGCGTTAATTAAACGAGTATATTTTCCGTCCGAATCACAGTTTGGAAGGAAGTCACTCTCTTCGTCTTATATCTGCTTGACGTATAAAACTGCTTGGAAAATGGTTTTATTAGTTTAAAATATTTTAAAAATTGAATAATGATTTATTGTATATAAAAATTATATATATTGCGAAAGTAAAGTTAACTGGTCGTACAAAAGTCCTAAGCGAAGCGTAATAAACAATAAAACTGCAACATTAAGTTAAAGCTTTTCATAAAATACACATTTAACATCACTTTACACTTTCTAATATCATCCTTTGTTTTAAAAAAAAAAAAACATGTTATAATTGGTTACAATATTGCTACTAGGTATCTTGTAAAGTTGGTTTGGTTAAAAAAAAAACACACACACACACACACACACACACACACATAATTTTCATAAAGAATTTACTTGTAAAATAATAGCTAACCTCCTTCGTGAGTGCTGTAAAGGAAAAACTTAGTCTCAGATTGAGACCAACTCCCTTGTCAATTACATTAGGAAACGTTGTAGCTGTATTTTCATATAGCTTTATAGTATTATACAGCGCTCCATGTTTATAAACGTACCTTGATGTTGGTCGTTTTGTCAAAATGTGTAACAATTTTTTTCTTAAGTTCGATTACTTCCACGAGTTAAAGTCTTCCTACATTGTGAGATATAGTTTTATGTTTGTGATATTGAGGACGTATGGTATCGACAACAATAGCGGTTTTCTTTAAAATAATCACGTTTATGTGCGGAGAGAATGTGTTTGTCTATTTTGTGCACCTTTTACTCACCGAACATAAAATAGTAGGGTGATTGTTTTAATTTGAAATACTCCAAACAATGGAGAAATACAACAAACGCCCATGTTGGTTTCACATGAGTTTTAGTGATCGTTTCGTAGGTTATAGTCGTGGTTTATTATTAGTAACAAGTTTTTCGCTGCAATAACTTAGCGTTAATTAAACTAGTCTATTTTCGGCAGATTACCGCTGTTGTACTAAACATCCGGATCACAGTTTGCAAAGAAATGACACCCTCTTCGTCTTACGATATCTGCTTCATGTATAAAACTACTTGGAACATTAGTTCAAACAAAACTATTATTTGTTTAAAACATTTAAAAATTGAACTATGTTTCATTGTATATAAAAATTATATAAAAATTATATATATATATATATATATATATATATATATATATATATATATATATATATAAATATATATATATATATATATATATTTATATATACATATATAAATTCAATTATAATTCTTGTATTTGTATTTTGACTTTATTAATACACAAGAATACATATTGCGATATATATATATATATATATATATATATATATATATATATATATATACGCCGTTGTTATTGCAAAAGTAAAGTTAGCTGTTCATAAAAATGCCCTAAACGAAACTTAAAAAATTGTAAAACTGCCCCATCATTCCCCAAAAGTTAAAGCTTTTGATATTTTACACATTTAATATAACTTTATACTTTCCGTTTGTTTTATATCGTTTGTTTTAAAAAAAAAAAGAACAATATGTTATAATTGGTTAGAATATTGCTACTAGGAATTTTGTTAGGTAGATTTGTTTAAAAATAAATACACAAACACACAAGTTTGATAAACAATTTACTTGTAAAGTAATAGCTCGCCTCCTTCATGAGTGCTGTAAAAGAAACACTTACCCTCAGATGGAGGCCAACTCCCTTGTCCCTTACGTTAGGAAACGTTGTAGATGTATTTTAATATAGCTGTATATTACTTACCTTGATGTTGGTTGTTTTGTCAAAATGTGTAACAATATTTTGTTAAGTTTGATTACTTCCACGAGTTAAAGTCTTCCTACATTGTGAGATATAGTTTTATGTTTGTGATATTGGGGGCGTATGGTATCGGCAATTCTGTTCGATAAATACCACATTTCCTTTAAAATAACCACGTGCGGAGAGAATGTGTTTATATATTTTGTGCAACTTTTACACACCGAACATAAAACTATAGGGTGATACATACCAACATAATATATTTTTTATTAAGACTTGAGTAATATTTATTTAAAATACACAATTTTATTATTTTTCATCAACATAGACAGATTTAAAAATAAAAATTTACTGCCCAACGTTTCGACATCTAATAATTGTCATTTTCATGGGAATTTATGTAAAACAATTAATTGTAATAGTGTTTTTATTTTATTATTGTAACTTTGTTAAACCAATAATTGTGAAAAGGAAATTGTTTAAATGTTGACGCGATGGGAAATTATTTTTCATTGTTCAATTTTTTTATAATTTTATTAAATCATTTCTATTAACTTTCTAATATTTCACTATAAAATCACACTATTTTAAGCAAATAGAGTAGCAACAAATTATTCTGTGGCGAATCTCTTTATACTGAGAGAGATATTTTGTGATTTTATTTCTTCTATTTAAAAGTTACTTTAGGTGAAAATCGTTGGAATTAAAAAATTCTAACACATTTTGTAACAATGTCTGCTTGTAGACACAACACGCATTATATCTCATTGGATTGTTACTGCGTTTAGAAACACGTATATAGCATTGAACTTTCTGACACAAGGCATCTTCCGTTTATACCTTTTAAATGCTGAATATGAATGGGCCGTAATGAAGGAAACTGTGTTGAACTACCCTTAAGCTGGTAATGATGACGGAGCGGTCATCACACCCTTATTTAGCTCCACCCGTAATCGAAACGAAATCTCTCACATAGTTTACCACTGACTCGTATAAATCATTAAATTTAGCCCAGCAACAACCTACTGGTTTGGTTAGTTACCCTTCGTCCCTTTATTTCATCCAGTACATAAAGGTAAAAATAATTTGATAGCCCATTAGGAAAAATCATAAAATATATATGATTAAAAAATGCGACACAAACGCAATCTAGAGACCAAATTTTTAAATTTTCGTTTTAGATACAAAAGCAATTCAGCTAAAAACGTTTTATAACCTGCACATTTCGCGTAAATTGTTCTTAAAAAGTTAATTAAAAATTATTTGAAAATTAATTTTGCCATTTAGAGAGTTTTACCTTTTAATTAGCAACTCCCTTCCATTGTGAAATCTCTTTGAAGATTCTTTCATTCAGATTAAATTATAAGAGACGCCGCAATAGGTACGTACGTGTTCCAGTGAAATACCCGTGTAGTCAAATGTGTTTACAGTTTTAGTTTCAAGGGAAGATTTATTGCTTACTTCCCGAACTCTAAGGAATTTCACCTTCCAGGAAAATAATTTGTAATAAAAGTGCACCCGGGAAGGAATTGTGACAATATTATTATAGCACAATTAGTTTTATAAACAATAATATTAAGATATGCTGAAATATTTTTATAATGAACATTTATTCTCACTTCTGTTAAGAATAATTAAATTCAATTGAGTACATGTTTTAGCCTTTTCTAATGTTACAATATATTTTCTTTGTTGATGCATTTCGGAATAATTTCAATTTCAAACCTTTATTAGTACTTTAGTAATGTTATTAAAAGAGAAGAGTACTGTTGAAGTTTTGAGAATGGAAACATTCCGAAACGCATCAACAAAATAAAATTGTTATTAATCCGTTTAGCAATAGCTTATGACTATCCCAACTTTAAATTTATTAGCTTTGTTAAAACTTACTGAGACAGGACATTTCGATTGCTATGTGCCGATCTTCATCAGTATCTCTGGCAGTGTAATGACTAAGACGAGCTCCCACGCATACACACATACACATTCAGACAGACACACACACAGACACACACACACACACACACACACACACACACACACACACTCACACACACACACACACTACACACACACACACATACACACACACACCCACACACACACACGCACTTTAGCTCACACATGCGAGCTCCCGCGCACATACATATACACATTCAGACATACTCACACACACAGACACACAAACACACAAACAGACACACTACACACACAGACGAACTTTAGCTCACACATGCGAGCTCCCGCGCACACACTATACACATTCAGACAGACAGAAAGACACACACACACACACACACACACACAACACACACACACACACACACACACACACACACACACACACACACACACACACACACACACACACATACACACATACATACACACACACACACACACACTCACACACACACACACACACACACACACACACACACACACACACACACATACACACACACACGCACTTTAGCTCACACATGCGAGCTCCCGCGCACACACATGTACACATTCAGACAGACACACACACACATACAAACAAAACAGTCAAACGGTGTTTCAGTCGATGGGAAATAGAATTAGTCGTTTACTTTATAGAAAGGCTACAATTAATCGGTTTGTGTGAATATTAGGCTAAAGGTCTTATACAAACGTTACATAAATAACGCAATTTTTTGCATTAGTTGTGTTTAAATATATTTTTTCATTATATACCACTTCGAAACAGAAGATCCAGTATTGTTGAAAAATATATTTGGCTTTTAGTATTAATTGTTAACAATAAGCTTTTGAAACCTAAAAACAAATATTTAGTTTTACACAAAATTTACCTAATTAAAATTACTCTTAAAAACATAATAGAAGTATGACCAAGATAGCTTCTCATATTGTAATACAAAGATTGTACTTCTGAGGACTTAGAACTTTGTGGCATACGGTGACGTCATATGCCACATCTGTTCCTAAAATGTTTTGACAAGTAAAGTTTCTATGTATCCTGGCAGTATAAGAGTATCGGAAAGTTTACAGATGCTTGCTCCTTTTATTGTCAAACATTTCGAGGAAAATGGGAAGATGTTTGATAGCTTCAAATAAAAATTAATCGCTATGGAATTATTCTAATTAAATCATACGTAGACAAATGTCGAGACAGTTTTTATTTTTGCAGACCTATACAAATAACAACATACTTTTCTTAAAAATGGTGAGCCGTTTATTATATATAAGATTTTATGTAAAATATAAAGCAATTAAAGACTGAAATATTCGTTTTACGTCTGGTTATTATTTAACGATATTTTTCAAATGGTTTAAATATAATTCCTCCAAAGCAGTTAAATTCTCTAATATCTCTTAGCATAGGATGCTTCACATAATTTTAGAACGTGAAGTTTAGAGAAGAATTTGGATCTGAGGAAAGGATTTGTAAAAGATTAGCTATAAGGAAGAAATTAGTGGAGGAATAGATGTAAATAAAATACTATTGCAGGATTAACTTATGGAAGAAGTGGTGAATGATTAGATGAAGCAAATGATCTGTAAAGTATTCGGTGTAAGGAAACTATTAATGGAGGTTTAGATGTAAGAATATAGGGATTGATATAGGGAAGGATATAAGATATAGGGAAGGATTAACTTACAAAACTGTTTTGCGAAGAAATTAATGTAAAGAAGGATTTATACACATTAGATGTTAGTAAAGTAAAATATTTGAAGAATTGTTTACATATACAGAATATTTAATGTAAATAAAAATAGTGATAGTCAAGTATTTCTTGTAAGAACGATTTATAACGCAATAAATGTAAGAAAAGTAATAGATTTTAAAAAATGTTTAAATTAACAGAACATTTCATGTAAACTAAAGAAGAACTATTGAAGCATTACTATAAGGAAGGTTTTATAATGTATCAGATGTAAGTAGATCCAGGCTGTGCTTTATTGTATTTAAGTATTGAAACAGCAATTCATTAACTTTACTTATTGTGAATAGCTTCTTAGTGAAAACAAGTCCTTTTGCGTTATAAGTAGGTTGGTGAATATATTTATCAAATTTCAATTACTTTCCCATTAAGTGAACAAATTAAGTTTCCCATTAAGTGGCGTACCAGTTCTGTTGAATGAATAATTCTATTCGTACTGCAAACAATGAATCGATATGAATTCTGCGAGTTTTGAACAGATTTATATCTTTTCTGAATGTCTGAACATACCCCTCTTGCTCGCCCTAACAATATAATAATAAATATTAATAATAGTAACAATTTATTACCATTAGGATTGAATATTTGATTTGCTAAATTGTTCTCAAACTGTACAGATTACACGCAAAAATATGCTCGCGCTTTAACAACAATATCATAACAACAATGAATTTTTAACAATATATTTTTTAGGACCAAACATGAAAGTGAGTGGGGTTTCAGAGCACGTGCTGATGTCACGGAATTGCCAAAGGTAAACAGTAAAACTCATTACAGGTATAAAAATACGTTTGTTAATTCAACACACGTTTGTTAACGTTTCTCTCTACACAAAAACAAATGAAAACAATTACGTTAAAATAACAACACAATAGAGGGGAATAAAAAAAGAAAGGAATTTTACTGCAATTAAATCCGGACAACTTTAACTCGTTTGTGCAATGTCAAAAAGATAAAACCTGCGCCGGAAAGCCATCCTGCCGTTTGCAACACTTCTTCTTTGGCGGTTAAAACATTTTCTCTAATTTAATATGTTTTGCAACATTCGCAATATGTGTATTTTGGTAAACTAATAGAAAATTATGTATTATGTTTTTCTATACATATATGTGTGTAAGAAATTTGAAATTGTTCACACCTTTCCGCTATCTTAGATTATTAGTATTTTCAAAAACAAATATATCTGATAACTCTGAAAAAAAGGTTTATTTACTGTTTCATAGGCATGATGTTTTAGTGAATGACTGTAATACAAGTCCCCCCCCCCCACACCCTCCCGCTCCCTACACTCTCCATCTCTATATCCATCAAACTATATATATCAATATAACTAAGTAGGTACCTATCTATCTATCTTTCGATCTATCTAACTATCTAACTAACTGCCTATTTATCTATGTATTCGTTTTGGTAACTATTCTTATATATAAAAACAAATAAATTATATATTTATATTTTTGTAATTGCGTTTGTGTGTGCGCTTGCGTGCGTGCGTGTGAGTGTGGGGGTGTATCTACAAAGAGGGGGAGAGAGAGAGAGATAGCTAGTCTTTGTGTTTTAAATATATATACCCACCTATACAGGCTTATGCCTTTGCAAATGTCCCTCTAAGAGCAGTGCAATAGAGCCTATTACAGATTTTTTCTCACTTATACTTATATATTGTTATAATAGTTATTTTGAAATCCAAGGAATGGAATGTATTCTAATATGTCCTGATAGAACACCTGAACCTCACGTAGCAATAGCAAAAAGTTACTCTTAGACTCTCCTAGTAATAAGAAAACCGTGGTTTAAATATCTTGGAACTAAGCCACAAAACTGTAATAATTTGGCTGCTCAAAGTCACTTTACTTTCACAACTTTTCTGTCAGTTTCAGAGACATAAAGGCAAGTTAATGGCAAATACAAGGGTAACCTAAACTTTCCTAACTGCTTCTTAAAAACCCGCGACGTCGGCAAACCTACCCTGGCACTTACATCGGTATAATGCTCCCTGCTTTAAAGCGACTGGTGATATACGGTCCTCTTCATAATATGGTTATAACGCCCTAGCACATTACGTCGTCAACTGGCAGAATGGTTCGGAAGCGCGACCTACATATAAACATTTTTTATGAGTTCAGGGTAAGTTAAAATTTGTGCAGATTTGCAATAATTTGTAATGTAAAATAAATATAGAGCTGTATTTAGTCACGAAAGCAATATATTTGTACTAAGAAATACAGATATATTTTTTTGAAAATAATTACCTATAATAAATATACATATATATATATATATATATATATATATATATATATATATATATATATATAATATGGATAACGCCTTCTAAAAAACATTTATACTTTTTGTTCTAAAAATTTGTAGTGGGAATTTCCAGTATTAAGAGGTGACATTTTGCAAAGTTAATAGGGTATAATATTATGTGGTATAGCTTATGATTTGTAGGAGGCATTCCTAGTTTACTTGTTTAATTATCAATTCCCATACATTTAATACATAAGAATATTTATAAAATTACTTGTTCGAAGGACACTCTTAGTGAAGCATGAGGATTTGATAGTTTGCCTCCTCACATTACACATTTGAATGCTAAATGTTAAGGCCTTTGTTTTTATAGCACAACAGGCTTCATAAGTGAAACGATACCGATACGTTCCATTATTAAAATAAATATGTCTGACTCGATATTCAACCGGTTTATCATTTATTTATAGAACTAAAATAAACATTAATTACATTTTTAAAAAAAAAACAATATGATATCGTTGCATATTCCTTTGAGATTTAAAAAAAAAGGTTTTTCCTATATACATCACAATCTTGTTTCCGTTCAATTAATGAAATAATTATCTCCAATGAATGTATTACACCAAGAGACTTTTGATTCCTCGTGTTGAATTTATAATTTAACAAAACAAATTTGAGGTAAATTTTAATTGATTCGAGTTAAAGCCACAGTAAATTAGAAAATGTCTTTACTACAGTTTTGTAATTCGAAAGATTGGTACTTGATTTTCAATAACTTCATAAACGTGTCTTGAACACATAGGCTGATCATTGAAACCATCCCCCTTCTTTACGTGGTTTAGAGTTTCTTGTAAACGAAATTCTCTCCTCAGCTTCAGATTTGATAAATTATTTAAGCATGAATCAATCACATGACAAAGTAAACTTATGACAAACTCGAGAATGGAGGCTGTAAATCTACCCGCCTGAAGTTACAAGATGGAGGACCTAATTTAACAGTTTGGTTTTGTGTGGAAAGCAAAGTCATAAACAGTGGCAAAAATAAGTGAAGCGTTGTCTAAAATATGTCGAATTAGTCACGTAAAAGTATATTTTCATGAACATATTTATTTTTAAATTATTTTTCAAATTCCTTCTATTAGCGCACACTCTCCTGATATATATTTTGTACACATTTTCTGTCGTTAATACAATACGTTTTTATTCATCCAGACAAGATAAAACACGTTATTTTTACCCTATAGTGGAGGACAATTTATGTTATTAGAGTTTTTTCGAATATTTTTTCAATAATTAAATTATAAAAAAATAGGAAGGACTAGGTCGGATCTGAACCATGTTCGAAATCTAGCGCTTTTTGGCACTTCCCATTGTTAGAATGAACTTGTCAAAGCTCTATATGAAAAACCTCCATTTTATAAGTTTAATTTGTTGCAATGGTTACCACATGATAAAATAAATATTGCTCTATTATTAAAAATTATTGATAAGAATAGAATTAACAAACAAACTAGATTAACATTGTTGAACCTTGCTTCACAAACTGACAATGGGAAAGGAAAGAGAAAAGATACTAGTAAACAATGCAAGAGCGGAAAAAAGCGTATAATCAGTAACCAATAAAAATAATACTCTAACACTATACATAGAAAGGAAAATTGCAAGGAAATTCGCATTCTATTTTGCCACTTAATACTGTTTTTCTGACATATGTATGTACATATTTATAATTATAATAATTTGTAATTACAAAATAAGTAGAAACTAAAATAAATGTTTTTTTTTATTTAAATAGGAGTTGACTCTTAAAAAAATAATTATTATTACTCGTTGATTCTGCTAATATATGATCAGGAATATAATTCAAGAGGAGTTTGGCCCAATCTTGAATCTGTGTTTGGCTCAAAGTACAAAACTGTGTTTTGGCATTGAGACTTCATTTACTTAGTATTTCCTTTTAGACTCTTTCTAACCTCTTTCATGGCTTTATATTCACAAGGGATAAAACCAAACTGTAATATCTAATGGAAAGGATTGCTCAGATTCAGTTCAGTTCTTGTAAGCAAAGTAGGTTCCTTAATGAGAGCCAACCCGTTGAGACAAAGGAAGATGACGTTATTTTGTGTAATAGTACAAAACGATGAGAAAATTCCTCTGTCAACCGGCTAGCTTACCCTTATATAGGATATAGTAGTACTCTCTTTTATAAAACATACTTTAAGTGTTGTAAAGTAATGTTTTTTTTATCTTTTGTTTGAAAATTTGGTTTTACCCTAAATTATTAAAACCAAACTGTAATAGGTCTAAGTGTTTGAATCTTTCTCCTTTTAAAACAAATATAAAGTAGCCCAGAGGACCTTCAGATTAAATGTAGGTATATTTTAAAACAATATTATGTTCTTGGTAAACTATGTGTAATATAGGCCACACAACCTTTCAATTTTGCAATCACATGCAAGTCACATACAGAAACTTACCTATGCTTTGTGATTATCTTCTTATATGGCGGCTTTTGACCTCTTGGGATTTAAACGTGGAACCATGAAGTCTGACAACAGTAAAACAGTGAGGGAATGTATCGTATCTCATATCCCTTTAACTGTCTAAATAGGGAAAGGTTTTTATTTGAAAGTAACAGATATTTTAGTCAAAATCTAACATAAATATAGTAGTTGCAAAATCTCTTCAACTTGAGAAGCCAAAACCAACACCCTCCTCCCTACATCGTGTTCACGTATAATTCGCGTATAATTACATCTAACGAAAGTCTCATAGCGGAAGAGAATTTATACTGTTTGGAATAGTGCTCCCTTAAAGCTTGTCACTTTATTCCGTTCACCAGGAGGAACGTGTGAAGCAAGCGAAAGCATGCTTGAAATGTTTGGATTTGCTAAGTGTTAGCGCATCCTGGAGGCGTAATCATGTACTACATCACGCCCCGCAATGCAGTAACCTCTGCACAACTATAGTCACATATGGAGATGTCTAAGAGAAGCCTCTCTTGGTATGTCCGCAATTACATCTTTTGTTTTGGTTCTTCTGACATTTAGATTAGGTCTGAATTCAGAATCAAAACCTTGCCACGCATTTACACTGTACCTGGATATCTAGACTTTATTGTAAATCTAAACCTGTGTTTTGGAAAGAGTCCGAAAATATTTTAAAGTATAAATGTGAATACGTTGTGAACTCTAAATAAACAGTTGGGTCTCCTGGTACTGACCAGCGGTCAAAATCACTAAATCCCAAAAATTCTGAAGAAATATCTGAATCACTTTTAGACTTAATAGACACAATCAATTTTTATTTTGACGAAGTGTTTAAAAAGTGAAAACATAATATATCATTTATATTACAGAAAAAAAACAAAAGCGGTAAAATTTCGTCAGAGTTTTCTCGGAAGACTTGTCCTGAATATTTAACTTTACCCAGCATCCATTTTGTAACACGCCACCTCTGGATATTCTGTTGACCAATAAAACAAGGGACGGTAAAACTTTCGGCAACGTTGTTCCTCGCAATAATTCTATAACCTTTGCGTGTCCGCTACTAAATTGTTTCTGAAATTTCTAACGAATGTTTAAAATTACAATAAAAGTATTTATCTGCTATTAAATTGTACAATTTCAGTTTTCTATAAACTTGACATTATTGCCTTGGAAAATCCTAAAATATTTTAAAATAAGGGTGGCCATGTTACACGCGGTAAAAGAGTTGGGCTTAGTAAATATGTTAAGCTTGTGAATAAATTCTAAGACAATAACTGGACGTATGATAAAAAGAAGATTATTATGAGCAGGATGTTTTTAAATAACTGCAAGACTTGTTATATAGAAACTTAGGTTAAACGAATGCACAAACAAAGGTTGCGTGCAATTTATACACCCGCCTCCATTTGTTCATGAGGTTTCGATTATCTTTCTCGAGTCTTCTGTAAAAGACAAATTGAAAATGTTACATTTCTTCCAGTTATAAAAGTATATATTTTGTTAAATGTATTAACTATACCAACAATAATATTTTTTAAATTCTATTCCTATAATTATTTTAAGTTTTACTGAAATCGAGAAATGTAAAACTTTTAAATCAGTTTGTCTATTTTATAGAAACCAGAATCTGAATGAACTAAAGTAAAATGGATCCTTCTCAACCCGATATGCCATTGAATGTAGTTACGACAGCTTCTACTTTCGCCCTTGTGTTTCTTTGCCCCTTTATGAGCGTTTTGGATCATTGCTAGCTCCGAATACTCAGTATTTATCTTAATATAGTCTCCTTATTATTTTGTACCAAAGTTTCCTGCCATTCCTGCAACTGGTGATATTGACTGTCGTAGACGCGTTTCGGAAACCTTCTTCTGTCATAATCTGCTATACACTCTTTATGATGGAGGCTCTCCGAAGCACTTGAAGTATTTAATGCGACAATGCTATAAATACTCAACTTATTCGGGCATGGAAGTTTTTCTTTTAAAAAAATTAAATTTTATTTTAAAACGTTCTCGATCTATTTCCACTACAGAAGGACATGTCCGACAGTTTTATCTGAATGCGTTCTCGCACCCAAGCGTCGATGCCAGAATTACCAGGGAATAGGATCCTACGTTATGGATATTCTTTAAAATAGATTTATACAGACTGAAGGCAATAAACACTGCAAAGTAGTTTCACGTAGCCTTAATCGCCGACCGTGGCGAAGCCATCCTTCACGTGTAATTTGTAATCCTCGCGCCGAGTAGCGCTTTAAATGCAACATGAGTCTAATGTTAAGGAGGACTTGGATCACGTATTCACACTCTATACGTCGCTGACTAAGTGGATGGAACCACAGAGAGACGTGACTGTGAAACGCCCTCAATCTACGATCAAACTATTCTATGTAACTAATTACATATTATTCCAAGAATCACTTACCTATGGCTTAACCCTTTGAAATATATCAGCATTACAGGTATTTATTGGTGTTCTGACATGCTTACATTTCAAAAACAATGTTTACAATATATTATTGTTCCACAATCTTGTTTCCGTTCAATTAATTAAATAATTATCTCCAATGAATGTATTACACCAAGAGACTTTAGATTCCTCGTGTTGAATTTATAATTTAACAAAACAAATTTGAGGTAAATTTTAATTGATTCGAGTTAAAGCCACAGAAAATTAGCAAATGTCTTTACTACAGTTTTGTAATTCGAAAGATTGGTACTTGATTTTCAATAACTTCCTAAACGTGTCTTGAACACATAGGCTGATCATTGAAACCATCCCCCTTCTTTACGTGGTTTAGAGTTTCTTGTAAACGAAATTCTCTCCTCAGCTTCAGATTTGATAAATTATTTAAGCATGAATCAATCACATAACAAAGTAAATGTATGACAAACTCGAGAATGGAGGATGTAAATCAACCCGCCTAAAGTTACAAGATGGAGGACCTAATTTAACAGTTTGGTTTTGTGTGGGAAGCAAAGTCGTCAACAATGACAAAAATAAGTGAAGCGTTGTCTAAAATTTGTCGAATAAGTCACTTAAAAGTATATTTTATTGAACATATTTATTTTTAAATTATTTTTCAAATTCCTTCTATTAGCGCACACTCTCCTGATATATATTTTGTACACATCTTCTGTCGTTAATAAAATACGTCTATATTCATCCAGGCAAGATAAAACACGTTATTTGTACCCTATAGTGGATGACAATTTATGTTATTAGAGTTTTTTCGAATATTTTTTCAATAATTAAATTATAAAAAAAAGGAAGGACTAGGTCGGATCTGAACCAAGTACCTTCATGTTCGATATCTAGCGCTTTTTTGCACTGAGCCAACTTCCCATTGTTAGAATGAACTTATCAAAGATGTATATGAAAAACCTCCATTTTATAAGTTTAATTTCTTGCCATGGTTACCACACTATAAAATAAATATTGCTCTATTATTAAAAATTATTTAAAAGAATAGAATTAACAAACAAACTAGATTAACATTGTTGAAAATTGATTCACAAACTGACAATGGAAAAAGAAAGAGAAAAGATACTAGTAAAGAATGCAAGGGCGTAAATAAGCGTATAATCAGTAACAAATAAAAATAATACTGCAACACTATACATAGAAAGGAAAATTGCAAGGAAAATCGCTTTCTATTTTGCCACTTAATACCGTTATTCTGACATATGTTTATACATATTTATAACTTGTAATTTCAAAATAAGTAGAAACTAAAATAAATTTTTTCTTTGTTGATTTAAGTAGGAATTGACTTTTAAACAAAAAAATTCTAATTACTTGTTGATTCTGCTAATATATGATCAGGAATATAAATCAAGAGGAGTTTGGCCCAATCTTGAATCTGTGTTTGGCTCAAAGTACAAAACTGTGTTTTGGCATTTAGACTTCATTTACTTAGTATTTCGTTTTAGACTCTTTCAAACCTCTTTTTTGGCTTTATATTTACAAGGGATAAACCAATCTGTAATATCTAATTGAAAGGATCTGTTCAGATTCAGTTCAGTTCTTGTAAGCAAAGTAGGTTCCTTAATGAGAGCCAGCCAGTTGAGACAAAGGAAATGACGTTATTTTGTGTATTAGTACAAAACGATGAGACAATTCCTTTGTCTACCGGCTAGCTTACACTTATATAGGATATAGTAGTACTCTCTTTTATAAAAAAAAACTTTAAGTGTTGTAAACTGATTTTTTTTTATCTTTTGTTTGAAAATTTGTTTTTACCCTAAATTATTAAACCCAAACTGTAATAGGCTTTACCAATTGGCTAAACCCAAACATACAGAAACTCGCCTATGATTTGAGGTTATCTTCTTATATGGCGGCCTTTGACTTCCTGGGATTTAAACGTAGAACCATGGAGTCTGACAACAGTAAAAGAGTGATGGAATGTATCGTATCTCATATCCCTTTAGTTGTCTAAATAGGGAAAGGTTTTTATTTGAAAGTAACAGGTATTTTAGTTAAAAACTATTATAAGTATAATAGTTGCAAAATCTCTTCAATTTGAGAAGGCAAACCAACACCCTCCTTACTACATCGTGTTCACTTATAGGTGTATCGGCGTATAATTACATCTGACGAAAAACTCATAACGGAAGAGAAATTATACTGTTTGGGATAATACTTCCTTACAGTTTGTCTCTATATTCCGTCCACCAGGAGGAACGTGTGAGGCAAGCGAAAGCATGCTTGAAATGTTTGGGTTTGCTAAGTGTTAGCGCATCCTGGAGGCGTAATCATGTACTACAACATCACGCCCCGCAATGCCGTAACCTCTGCACAACTATAGTCACATATGGAGATGGGGGAAAAAGCCTCTCTTGGAATATCCGCACCCTTCATCTTTTGTTTTGGTTCTTCTGACATTCAGATTAGGACTGAATTCAGAATCAAAACCTTGCCACACATTTACACTGTACCTGGATCTCTAGCCTTTATTGTAAATCTAAACCTGTGTTTTGAGAAGAGTTCGAAAATATTTTAAAGTATAAATGTGAATACGTTGTGAACTCTAAATAAACAGTTGGTTCTCTTGGTACTGACCAGCGGTCAAAATCACTAAATGCCAAAAATTCTGAAGAAAAAACTGAATCACTTTTAGAGTTAATAGACACAATCAATTTTTATATTGACGAAGTGTTTTTAAAGTGAAAACCGAATATAATTAAAGTTTAGGTTTGTTACAGAAAAAAACAAAAGTTGTAAAATTTCGTCAGAGTTTTCTCGAAAGACTTCTCCTGAATATTTAACTGGACCCAGCATCCATTTTGCAACACGCCACCTCTGGATATTCTGTTGACCAATAAAACAAGGGACGGTAAAACTTTCGGCAACTTTGTTCCTCGCAATAACGCTTTGCGTCTCCGCTACTAAATTGTTTCTGAAATTTCTAATGAATGTTTAAATTCACATTAAAACTATTTCTTTGCTATTCAATTTTACAATTTCATTTTTCTATAAACGTGAATTTATTGTCCTGGAAAATCCTTAAATATCTTACTAAGGGTGACCATGTTACACGCGTTAAAAGAGTTGGGCTTAGTAAATATGTTAAGCTTGTGAATAAATTCTAAGACAATAACTGGACGTATGATAAAAAGAAGATTATTATGAGCACGATGTTTTTACATAACTGCAAGACTTGTTATATAGAAACTTAGGTTAAATGAATGCACAAACAAAGGTTGCGTGCAATTTATACACCCGCCTCCATTTTTTAATGAAGTTTCGATTATCTTTCTCAAGTCTTCTGTAAGAGACAAATTGAAAATGTTACATTTCTTCCAGTATTAGAAGTATGTATTTTGTTAAATGCATTAACTGTAGCACCAATAATATTGGTTAAATTCTATTCCTATAATTATTTTATGTTTTACTGAAATCGATAAATGTAAAATTTTTAATCAGTTTGTCTATTTTATAGAAACCAGAATCTGAATAAACTAAAGTAAAATGGATCCTTCTCAAACCGATATGCCATTGAATGTGGTTACGACAGCTTCTACTTTCCCCCTTTTGTTTCTTTGTCCCATTATGAGCGTTTTATATCATTGCTAGCTCTGAATACTTAGGTTTTAGCTTAATATTGCCTCCTTATTGTGCACCAATTATATCTACTTGTAAGCTTTTGTTAAACTGTTTTATTAAAATTATTCTAATGTTCTAAGAATATTCCAGCTTGTACAATAACATGTTGAGTATCAAAGTTTCCTGCCATTCCTGCAACTGGTGGTATTGACTGTCGTAGACGCGTTTCGGAAACCTTCTTCAGTCACAATCTGCTATACAGTCTTTATGATGGAGGCTCTCCGAAAGACTTGAAGTATTTAATGCGAGAATGCTAGAAATACTAAACTTATTACGGGTATGGAAGTTTTCTTTTAAAAAAAGTAAATTTTATTTTAAAACGCAGAACGACATTTATTTTTATTATTTCCACCGCAGAAGGACATGTTCGACAGTTTTATCTGAATGCGTTCTCGCACCCACGAAATACTCAACTTATTACGGGTATGGAAGTTTTTCTTTTAAAAAAAGTAAATTTTATTTTAAAACGCAGAAGGACATTTATTTTTATTATTTCCACCGCAGAAGGACATGTTCGACAGTTTAATCTGAATGCGTTCTCGCACCCACTCGTCGATGCCAGAATTACCACGGAATAGGATCCTACGTTATGGATATTCTTTAAAGTAGATTTATACAGACAGAAGGCAATAAACACTGCAAAGTACTTTCACGTAGCCTTAATCGTCGACCGTGGCGAAGCCATCCTTCACGTGTAATTTGTAATCCTCGCGCCGAGTAGGGATTTAAATGCAACATGTGTCTACTGTAATGGAGGACTTGGATCACGTATTCACACTCTATACGTCGCTGCCTAACTAAGTGGATGGAAACACAGAGGGACGTGACTGTGAAACGCCTTCAATCTACGATCAAACTAATCTATGTAACTATTTTTAGTCATTAATCCACGAGTCACTTACCTATGGCTTAACCCTTTGAAATATAACTGCATTTCAGGTATTTTTTGGTGTTCTGACATGCTTTTTAGTAGTATATATATATATATTAAATTCATTTACTTCATACAATGTATAAATTGATATTAACATTCGATACACACACACACACACACACACACACACACACACACTGTGACGGGCAGTACCCGGTCACAATTGCCACCAAGAGGGAAAATAGTTAAAAGCCAGGTTAAATTTTTTTGTTATGACATTAAGCCAAGCCATTAAGAAAGGGGTTAAAAATTTGAAGTAACTTATAGGGGGTCATTTGCAAGGGGAAAATTGTCAAATTCGGCCTATAAATTACAACAAATAAAAAACAATGACAAGAATAAGAAAAATTCGTTAAAAGCCCGGGAAAAGAGTTATGCAGTCCGAAATGAGAACAAGTAAATTAATTTCTTTTAGGATGGCATTTCCTTTCTCACGGTCTGGCAGTGATGACGACAGACGCGCGCATCTAGGTAGGCAAGTTGGTATCGATTTTTGATTGGTCTGATCGAAACGCGGGAAAAATTGCTACAACAAAGAGCTCAACGGTTAAAGAGGGGCAAAGCCTTACTTGGCATCAAGAGACGGCGTGAGAAGGTTAGTCAAGGGAGTTCGCGTGAGTAGTAGCCACGAAGAAATGAACTTTTGTTTAAGTGAATAACAACGATCAAAAACGATGGCAGGCTAGACGGTTGTGTTTCGCTGAAATGTAGGAAGTGCTGTTTCAGAAATGGGGCCCTATCGGATTAAGATCTATCCGAAAGCGGTGCTCATAACTAAGACCTAAAGGTGCTGCGTCGTAAGTCTTAAAGTGTTTCGGAATAATATATAAAAATGCAACGTTACTTGTGGTACGGATAGGAAAGTATGCAGTTTTTAAATAGGGACAAAGTTTTTTAAAAGAAGAGCAGTTTTAATTTTGAAATAGCAAAAGTAGAAAATTAACGATAAACTGTGTAAAAACTTGTAGTGTTTTAAAAATGGTGTTTAGAACAGTGTTTCATTTAACTAGCAAATCAAAATTTAACCATCAAGTGCTTAATATCCACAAGATGCCCATGCAGAGGATGCATAGACAGAGGACGACACCGTGGGAACAGAACAGGAGCTGTATGCAGGGCATTGGCCATTTAAAACAAAGGGACGAGGGATTTCAACATGGCGGACTTCTCTTTTTAAATTTTGGAAGGAGCTATAAGCGTCACTTGGAACCGGCACGAATGCAACCCCCCACTTCGATGTTCCATCGAAACACCTGAGGGAGAGGGAAGACTCTCAAGCCTTTGTACAACGGAAAAATTTAAGGTCAGACCTGTACAGTTTTCTTTTTGCAGATGGGAGTTTTTGTTTTGATAAAATTTTAAAAGGGGAAATTGTTCATTAAATTAAATTCAATTAAAAATAGTAGATTCCAAATTGTTTAAATTAAAAGATAGGAGCTGATGGCTTTGTTTAAGGGTGGGGATAAGAGAAACAAAATGGCGCAAGACTCATGTTAGAGTATAGCATTTAAATTCTAAAAAAATATTTTAAAAATGTAATTTTGAAATAATAAATTCTTAAAGGGTTTAAACTTGAAATAAATTCAATTGAAAACAAATATGTTCAAACTTATTAACAAACAAAATTATTAGAAAGAACATAAAATAGATTTAAAAAATAGTTGTATTTTAAAAGTGTAAAAATCAAGTTCTATGTTTCAAGATGGCCGCCAGTAAGATTGTTTATCTACATCAGCTGACTGGAAGGTCAAGCATTACTATGTAGCATTTGAAGAAACGAAAGGACTTTAAAAGAAATGTTTGTTTTTGTTAAAAGGAGTTGTTTAGTAAATGACAAATTTAAATAAATCGTTTTTGGTTTTAAATATAAATGTTTTTAATAAGAATTAAAATATTATTTTCTGTTTGTTTAAAAAAGGGTTATATCGAAATTTCAAATTTTTATAAAATAAATTTTTGGGTATAAATAATACAGATTGAAATCAATGGTTGTTTTTTAAATTATATGAAGTAAATTTATTAACAAATAAAAATAAATTAAATTAATTTGAGATAAGAAATTTTGGTTTAAATTAAGAGAGGGTTGTAAGGAACAAATAATAAAGCAAATATGGAGATAATATAATTTTAAAATAAATTTTAAATTTTTTTTAAAGTTGAGATTTAGTAAAGAGAAAAATATAACTATCAACTATGAGTTTTCATAGGATTAAGTGGGTCTAGTGATTGTTCATATAAATAATAGATATTTTGGTTCATGTTTTAGATGTAAGGAATAACTTGTTTTGTTTTGGGTATTAATTTATATATATATAAATAATAAGATGTTTTTTTTGTATTTCAAAAAAGAGATATATAAAAAAGTATTGCAAGTTTAAATTGAATAGTATGGTTTTGTTTTTATTAACTAAATTTATTGTTTGATAAATATTAATTAAACGTTTATGAAAATACAATTTTCCTTCAGAAATTGTGTTATTTACATTGTTGTAAAGGTTAATTAAATGTCAATGCATTTTATTTCACAAAAGGAAAGGGATAAAAGATTCATTTTGTAAAAGGGTTAAATAAGGGGTTTTGTAAATGTGTTAAATGATTTTCAATAACTATAAAAATGTTTTATATCAGATTCAATCATATAATTAGCTGAAACTTTGGGGTTAAATTTTTCAAATAAATATGGGTTTTTCTTTCAGTAAAAGAGTCAACATTGTTAAATATAAATATGAGTTATTGATTAATTCAGATGACAAGCTTATAGAGTTAAATAGGTGCATGTGTAAGTTTATAACATAGATTCTATTTCAGAAGGGCTTGATAAATTTTAATTTATGAAAATTATATAATTTCAGGTGATTGATAGAAACTAATTGGTAAAATAATGTTAATAATCACAAGTCGTTGGAATGTACAAAAGGGTAAAACTTTCCCAGTTAGAAGAAGGGTTAAAATAAAGATTTAAGATTTGTTTTTGATTTAAAGTAAAGGGTTAAATTGTTTAAAGATTAAATAGTTTAAATTTAAAGATTTTGGTAAATGAGTTGGAGATAAAGTTTAATCATGTAGTTAGTTGTTTTGAGGTTTCTTTTTATGAAAATAATTTTTAATTTTGTTATGTATAAATGTTTTAAATTGGAAGGGTTAAATTTAAATATATAATAAAAAATCAATTGGGAAAGGTTTTGCATTTTGCTATATTCTTGTTGACTGTGAACCAATTTCAAATTAATAATTAATTGGTAAATTTTGCTGATAAAACAATATAAACAAGTAAGATGTTTTCAATGTTAAGTTGTTTTAAATTGATAGAGTTTTTCTGGGTAATATGTAGTGCGTACTGTGCCATGCAAATTCAAATAAATAAATGTAATTGTAAAAAAAATAAATATTTTTTTTACTAACTTGCAAACATATTGAGTTTTCATATAAACAAGTTTCTTACACTATCCTACAAAGATGGTAATTTCTCCGGTTATATGCCTTTCAAAAGAACTCCTCCCCGGGAAGTCTCCCCCAAAGGGTTAATTCGCAGAAAGTTAGGTTTTTTGTTTTAAGTCCAGGGATTTATCCACTGGCAGAATTTGGCGAGCGATGCACAGCGTTCGTAACTTCGGCTGCGAACGGCTCGTAACAAATTTCTTACCCTGCAGCGGGCGCAGGTGTTGGTCATGCGCTTGGAGTTGGTCGACGTTTGGGTTGACCGCTCAGGTAAGTGAGCGTGGTGATCAAAGGGGGCGGCACGCGTTTTTGGCGTGGGCCGGTCCGTTGCAACACACAGACACTCACTCACACACACACACACACACACACAACGGGAGCATCAAGACATGACGTGTACATCGTTGCCTACCAAAAGTAAACCTCCTTCTATCAGGGGTGAAAAAAGGCTATTACTCTGAACCTTCTGTCAGTTTCAATCATAACAGTAATAAAATAACAATAATTTTAGCTTTGACTGCATAATAATTACATCACAGCATATAATATCACAACACTGTAGTTTAAATAAACGGAGAACTCTATTTAATGTTGATTTACAACAGTTTATCTTGTTCGCTATTAATGCCTTTCATCATTCCAACCATCTCTACACAATGCAATATTACTAGTGCGTTGCTACTTCTCTCATAACTATTGTATGCGGTTAGCTAGAATTACTCTAAACTTACCTCACTTACACTAAGCGAGATGCATTATAATGCTGTAATCCCTCGTTAGTGCCTTTATATGTGCTAGAATAGTGTGATGCCAAGAAGAATAATGTGGCAGCAGTTACTGGGAACATATCATCGACCGGGTGGGTATCAGAGTTAAATAGGACTCAACCAGATCAGTGTTTCGCTGAATGAGTAGCTTTTGCACCATGACCTGACGTTACCACTCTGCCCTACTGCCGAATCTTGCTTGTTTTGCAGGATTTTATTATCAGGATGTTAAGGGTCTTTCAGATGTGGTTTCACCGCATAATACCAACTACTATTGTACAATAAGGGGGATCTGTGACCTCTTAGCGGCGGTGACGTCACGGAAACCTTATTACCTTGAACATATCGTGCGTAGCGATGGCTGATAAACCACTGCAGGGCTGGAGAACGTATCCTCAATGATCACCAACCAGTCCTTTAGGAAGACAATCACAAGATATAGGCAAACAATATGGTTTCTAAAACCCAGTTGGAACAGTGATAAAGCCATCGCTGTAAATAAAATGAAATAAGCAAGACATAATAACTAAAGATTATATTACGTTGTAAAATTAGATGATAAATTCCCAATACTTAAAGTTAAGAGAAAAATATTATCTAGAAGATAAATGAATACAGTAAAAGAAGATGTATTAACCCATATTATTTCATATTAAGTTTAAAAAAGGCATAGGTTAAAGACAAGCATAGCAGTGAAATTCCGATTTCTTGAATACTTTAGTCATTTTATGTTGCCTGTATTGCAATCCCTCTTTGTTGATGAGGAGACTTAAAATCAATATTAATGGAATATATTTTTTTTTAAACTATAAAACTAATCCCACTAAAGATATGAGTAATATTTTTACAACGTGCATTATTACGGCTGGAAAAACCAAAAACATAAATTATATTAAATACCTTTCGCAAATGTGTAAAACGCACGAGCGTTAAAGCTGAAATTTCTCGCGGCAGTCGGTGTTTACCTGCAGCTCCAACCCTCCAATAGGCCTTTATTGCTGTTTTATTTATCGTTGCAATACAATTAACTCCCCGACACAAATGTAATGGAGGGAACGTTGCTGATAAACAATTGCAGCTAGGGAGAGGGTCTTGCTTTATTGTTAAAATAAGATGAACACTTAAAGGGCAATATAAATAAGGACTAAACATCCTATTAAATAATTATATGATTGATATGTTATTAATGACATGTTAATAAATGAAATCATTATTTATTATTATTATTAACATATTACTGTGATTAATTATTATATTAATCAAATCAATATGTTACTATTATACATGATTTAATTATTATATTACCTAATTTTTTAGAAATGAAAACATATATTTCAAAAAAGATATAAAAAACTCAAATTTGACAGACCCCCTATTGTGTGACTCCCGACATCTACCAATATACTACAGTACAGTCATTCCGCATATAATTTTTAATATATTAAATTTTAGGTTGCGAGGCTTGGTGAAACTTTACAGTACTTTTTTACAATATCTTTTAGGCTTAGTGAAATTACGTTGATATGTAAGTTTAGTAACATGTGAATAGCGTGGTGCAATCACTTAGGTTGTGTGATATACAAATTCTTTAAGTGGATTATTATCAGCTGTAATAAGAATTACATTGCAATAAAAAAGTTGCGTGAATTTTAAATCTAATAGATTGCATTATTTAGTGTAGGAATTATTCATTGTTGCGAGTATTGAACCATTATGGGTTGTAACACTTTAGGTTGTGTGAGTAGCTTTTATATCACATCATATCGAGTTTGTATTGCAACAACAAAAAGGATTTACAATTTTTAGAATTAATTTATTGCAATAACAAAGAGGATGTACAATTTTAAATTTAATTTATTGCAATAACAAAATGGATGTACAATTTTTAAATTTAATTTATTGCAATAACAAAAAGGATGTACAATTTTAAATTTAATTTATTGCAATAACAAAAAGGATGTACAATTTTTTAATTTAATTTATTGCAATAACAAAAAAGATATACAATTTTTAAATTTAATTTATTGCTATGAAAAAGAGGATGTACAATTTTTAACTTTTAAATACTTCTTTATTTATCCTTATAATCAATAATATAGTGATGGTTGTAATCACTATAGTTATGTAACCCATTTGGTTATATGAGTAGGGTTAGTATCAACGTTGTGCTAGTTTTAAATATATAGGGTTGTGTAATTTATTGGTGGTATCATTTATTGTAGTGATGGTTGTAATCACTATAGTTGTGTAACCCATTACATAGTATGAGTAGGGTTTGTATCATGATTGTGCTAATTTTAAACATTTTGGGTTCTATAATTTATTGTGGGTATCGTGTAATCTAGTGATGGTTGTAATCACTATAGTTTTGTAACCCATTACGTCGTATGATTAGGGTTATGATCAAGGTCGTACTTAATTTAAATCTATTAGGTTGAATAACTTATTAGTGCTAACATTTTATGGTACTTAAAAACAATAATAGTAGGAACGGTTTTAAATGAGTGCCAAAGTTTTGAATGAATGACTTTAAACAGTTGTTGCTGCAACTACGTAGCAGATATAAGTCTCAACCCTCCAATGAGTCTTTATTGCGTCTTTATTTATCGTTGTAAATACAATTAACTTCCAACCCCTTGCGTCTACTTCATCGGAACAACAGAGCCGGTTAGTGTGGAATTGCGAGAGGGAAGTTGCATTGTTTCTAGCGATAAAAGAAATTACCTTATAAAGCTATAAAAAATAAGATTATAATCATCATATGTTATAAATATTTTAATAAATTATGCGGGTGTTAATTTTAGGGTGTGGTAATTTGTGAAACGTAAAAAATAAATCGTCGTGACAAAAAATATTGTGTTTAAACCTAATAAGTTTTGTTAAATAAAATCTCTAGATATATCAAAGTATACTCATAAAAAATTAATTATTTTACCTGTTTACATTACCAATATCCTAGCACTGTATTTATTAATAAAATTGAGAGCAACAACATTGTTTATATGACAATTTTGAAATTAAATTAATAGTTTCACTACTACCATTTCAGATTTATGCATTCTAGTTTTAATTTTTCTACATCGAAATATGTGTTGAAATTTGTTTTAAGAATATATTGCTCTTTGTATAACAGTTTGTTATGTTGTTCGTAAAATACACAAACCTTAAATATGAATACTTACTATTAAAAGATGTTGGCATCTTTAAAAAAACACATGTTAAAAACACACATACTCTCCCCCCTCTCACTCTATATATATATATATATATATATATATATATATATATATAAGCTCAATTTTTTTAACAATTATAAATCAGAATGTAAATAAATAACTACCTGTTTCTGAAGTTTTAACCTTGGAACATTAGTATTCCCGGTTGGCAGTATTACAGCATTTTAAGCTGCTAATAATTATATGCTGCTAATTATATTTCCCGCTAATATCTATTAACTTTTAAAACAAAGACAAAAAACACAATACAGTTACTGTGCAGGATGTATGATAATGTGTTGTCATCTTATATATTTTGTACAGCAATGTAGTCATTTATCACAAAGGAATCTGATTATTCTCCAAACATCCGTTATACCTTACACTACGAGACCTACTACTCAAAAGATAGGCACTCCTAATTTACAAGTGGCGTTATGGTCACTGACAGATTATTTGTCAAAATTAGTTAACAAATTTTATTTTTATTTGTTTAAAAATTTAGTGTGTGGTGTTTAACATTGTGGAATGCGTTTTATGTATGTGCAATTGCGCATAGTAATAGAATTTTCGTATTTTTATATTGAGAGAAAAAGCAAGTAAACAATGAAAAATATATGTATGTAATTATGCAGTACGTAAATATACCATACTGTGTTCTAAGTGTACAGTATAGTCGTACGTAAACCTTCCTTTTCCATACACAGTTGCTTTCAATATTCGCGGTAAGTTAGGGGAGCGTAACTTTCACGAATTACTGTACTCATTCATGTAAAATTCTCTTTACATGTATGCACAGCTTTATAGCTACTAACAAAACGGTAGAATATTTGACTCACCTATGTATTTATTCATATTATATCACAGTTTATAACAATAATGTAATAAGACAGACTATAAGAGCGAAGAGAAATGCGAAATATATTGACCACTTTTAATACTAGTAAAAATACAATCGTAAAGTCGCAAGATGAATAATAGAAGTTTTTCGATGATAATCGAGATATTATATAAACCCATGATTTATTTTATAAAAGAAATGTTTTTCGTGAATTTGCTACATGGCAAGCACTTTGTAGAAAAAAACAGCAACATTTATTTGAGTAAAAATATTAAAATATTAAATTAAAAATTGGTCCAGGAAATCTTTATTAATCTCGCGCTGTGCTCCATATTCTATCATCACACAGATTAGAATCACACGTCCACGCAAGAGCAAACAATAGCTGCATTGTTTCTGTTATATACAAGCTCTGGGGAAGTATAAAGCGCCTGAGTTTATCTGCGATCTTTGTTGTATAACCCGGCTAAATGGGAATTACGTCATCAATCCTTTCACGAGGGACTTGGAGACCGGGGTTAAGTGTTACTACCTAGCCCAATGCAGCTCATGACATTTGGAGGTAGTGTGTTATGTACAGGGTCTGGGGAGGTATAGGGAACTATTTTTGCTTTCGATCTTTGTAGCATAAGAGCCTGGCTAAGTGGGAGTTACGTCATAAACCCATTCACGAAGGACTTGGAAACCGAGATTAAGAGTAATCCCCTAGGCTAATAAAACACCTGGAATTTGAGGTAGTGCGTTATATATAGGCTGTGGTGATGTATCAAACTCCTGGGTTTACCTGCGATCTTTGTTGTGTAATGAAACAAGCTAAATGGGAATTACGTCTTTAACCCATGCACAAGGGACTTGGAGGCTAAACCTGCTGTCACTAGTGACTGGGAGACTGGGGTTAAATGTAATCATCTAGTCCAATACAACTCCTGACATTTGGAGGTTACGTGTTATGGGCAGGTTCTGGGGGATTAATAAAGCGCATTATTTTATTTGTGACCTTTGTTGTATTAAAAACCAGGAAAAATGGGAATTACATCATCAATCCTTTCAAAAGGGACTTGGAGATCGGGGTTAAGTGTCATCACCTAGTACAGTACAACACCTGTAATTTGGAGGTAGTGTGTTATGTATAGGCTCCTTAGAAGTATGAAGCGCCGAGTTTCATCAGTGATCTTTTTGGCATAATGTAACAAGCTAAAGGAGAATTACGTCATTAACCCATTCACAAGGACATGGAGGCTAGGGCTACTGTCATTAGAGACTGGGACACCGGGGTCAAGTGTAATCATCTAGTTCAATACAACTTCTGACATTTGGAGGTTGTGTGGTTTGTGCAGTTTTTTGGGGATTATTAAAGCTTACTTACTTACTTACTAGGCAACGCCCACCCTTGGCAGTTGAGCCATTTGGCGAGGCGCTGACCAGTAGAGATGGGCCTCCCTGAAGATGGGACTGTTGTAATCCTGGGCCCGGTCCAGGGCTGTGCAATCATTAAGGAGTTTGGCATCCATAAGTTCACCCCCCACAGCAGACACTCCGGGGTTGGTAGCACATGAATGCGGTGGAGTTGCGCAGCAAGGTAATCATGACCGGTCTTCAATCTGAAAGCTGCAACGCTAACAGATCGGGGCAAATTTTGGTCACTTGGTCTACACGTCACAAGACCTTCCCACCGTTTTCCTGCTGAGAGCTTCCTCAATCGACCATGATTCCATTTTTTAATGTACGTCTTTATTGGGGACCTGGAGGAATGTAGTGAACTCAGATTCTCGGACTGGGGGAGGCTTGTTCCCTGCTTGGATAGTTGATCAGCCTTTTCATTGCCAGTGATGTTTACATGGCTCGGGATCCACTGGAAATTAAGTACCCACCCGTCATTTATGAGAGCATTTAGTTTTTTTCTACATTCTATTGTTCTACTACAGTCGGTCCATGAGTTCCCAGAGAGATTCATGATGGCGGTCTTAGAGTCAACAAGGAAAACGGCCCTACCCGGAGCAGTCAGGTTCTGAAGTTCTATTGCTGCACCATATATGGCAGCTACCTCACCATCATAGTTGCTAAGGTGGGCCCCGACAGCATAAAATCCCTCAAAATATGAGCAGTAGTATGCAGCACCTGTTTCGCCTGATCCAGGTATGGATGATCCATCTGTGTAAATTTGGAGCCACTCTGGTTCAGGGTATTTTTCATTAATAGTTCGGAAGGCTGTACTTCTAAGCTCCTGATCTGAAGATGCATGCTTCGGCAAGTGGTGATCTGTCAGGAGGAGCTCTGCCTCAGGGAGCTCCTGGAAGCAGTCCTGAAAAGCAGTAAGTGGAGCTGGTTCTCCGGGAGTGACTCCATACTTTTTACAAAGACCCTGGTAACAGACAAGGGGTGTTCGCTGGGATTTTAGTCTATCTGTGGGTTTATGGTACTCATCCCAAGATTTGTTTGTTCGTTTAAATCGTTCCCAAAAACATAGAGCTAACATCTCCCTGCGCATCTGTAGTGGTTCAATCTCAGTTTGAGCCTCCATTGCAGCATTAGGAGTGGACTTGGCAGCACCAGTTATCACTCTTAAGGCATTGTTTTGTAAATCTGTGGTGCATTTACTGGCCGTGACTGCCACCTCGGTACCATATTCTAAGATTGGTCTTATATATGACTTGTAGGCAGTCTTTAAAACATCTCGGTTAGCTCCCCAAGTAGTAGCTGTTAGCATCTTGAGTAATCTTGTTCTTTTTATAGCCTTTTCAGCACACTGGGCAATGTGTGGTTTCCATGACATACGTCGATCCAATGCAACTCCCAAGTATCTTGAAATATCGCTGCTAGACAACTTTGAGTTTTTATATATTAAGCTCACCTTGGGAATTTTGGTGGAGAGTGAGAAACGTTGGAACGTCGTTTTCGATGTGTTTACGGTCATGGCATTATACTCTGCCCATTTTTCAACTTTCAGCAAACCATCGTTCATACACTTCTGCAGAGCAATCTGTTACTGCTGCTGGCCCACAAGAGACGATCGTCAGCATACAACAGGGCCTGGATACTAGGTATGGCATGCATGGTGTCTATGACGTCATTTATCATAAGGTTGAACAATTTACATGAAATTACTGCCCCTTGGGGTATGCCTTGCCTCTGGATATGAAATTTTGATGACTGTTAGAAACCTTGACTCGGATTTCTCTGTGGGACAGGAAGGACTTAATCCAGTTAATCCAGTTGGGGGTGATACAGATAGCCTGATCGTGGTGTCCCCTGCGTAATCCAAACGACCTGTACAAGGTTTCGCCTATAACCGCGCTGACTTCAAGATGGGATTATTAAAGCGCATTGTTTTATTTGTGACCTTTGTTGCATTATGAACCAGGCAAAATTGGAATTACATTATCAATTTTTTCACGAGGAACATGAAGACCGGAGCTACGGGTCATTACCTAGATCGAAGCAACACCTGGTATTTGGAGGTAGTGTGTTATGTGTATGATCTGGGTATGTATAAAGCGCCTGGTTTAATCTGCGACCATTGTTGAAAATTGTATTGAGCTAATGGGTATTACGTCATAAATCATTTCACGAGGGACAAAATTATTTTTTGTAAAAATATATAACTTTTTACATCATCCAGTTAGTCCTAGTAGGGGCTGTGTCTAGATATATTTCAAATTTAAATTGGTATTTTTATTTAAGTAAGATTTGCCAAAGATCAGGAAGCATTTCATTACGAATGCATGATCAGACCAATCCTACATAAATTATTCCTTCGCCACTATATCATGCGTGATTTATTATCTATACAAAATTATGTTTTACGTGAATATTGGAAAAATTAAATATAATTGCATACACAGAGTCGTTTACAAGGTACGTAAGAATCATATTTATTAAATTGATATTATAAAAGACATTATAAGATATTATATATATTATATTTAAAGATTTGTTCCTTTTTTTCTATAAACACACTTTTCTGACCAAAATAAAGGTATGTATTACAATTTTCAAACCGAGATGACAAATGTAAAACAATAAGGCTTATGTAACCCACAGGGACCACTTATTCCGATGTTGCATTCTGCCTCAGCCTTAAGCCAACGTAATAAATCATTCAAGTTTAACTTGTGCCTAGAATGCTGCTCTAGCCAGCTGAATTTCCCACGTTTGTTTATACTGTAGACACGTCCCGCGCACAATTCTTTGCCTAGCTGATTCTTCTCAGGTATTTCGATTTCAGAAGTAACGCAGCCACAACACAGCAGAACAATCCAAGAAATGTTTATTCCAGCCTATTTCTACTCCAGCCTATTTTATATCAATACGCTATCCAAAAAAAATGAGTCGGGCTTCCAAGAAATGTTTATATGAATACTGTATTCAAGGAAAATGAGTCGGGCTTCCAGGATATGTTTATATCAGTACGGCAAGCAACGAAAATGGGTTGAACTTCTAAGAAATGTTTATATCAATACGGTATGCAATGAAAATGTGTAGGGCTTGCAGGATATAAATAGGTCTCTAAAAAAATGTTCACAATAACTCTCCTATTTTTTTTTTTTTTTTTTTTTAATGCACAAAAACATACTTTCGTGTAATTCGAGGGGGCGTTCATTTTAAATTGCTAGGTTCCTTTTTGTATTAAGTCGGTTAAACCTATGTGTCTTCTGTGTTGCTTTTCGTCAGTTAAAGTGGTATCTACTAATGTTTACATCAGGATATTTTATTAGGGAAAATATAGAACTGTTTATAGTTTAGTGATCTAATCTCTTGCTTAAAGAGTTGGGTTCAACATTCGAGGAAGAAAAACGCATTTCTAAATTGCTAGATTTCTTATTATATTGAGTCTTTTAAAACTGTGTAGTTTTCTATGTTGCTTTTCGTTAGTTAATGTGGTATCCACTAAGTTAAGAAACTTAAACCTTGTATTTGATTGTTTTTACTATAATCATTGCGTTTTCTGTAATAAAGATTTTACGTGGATTGATAGTAAAAGAAAACAGGAGTAGTTTTGTTCTTTTTTAAAAATAATTGTAAATAAAAGTTACTGTAAAGGAATATGGAACCACTCTAATAAAGGTAATCACCTAAATAAAGCAAACTATGATGGATGAAATATTTTGGAATATCCTATAGAAATATTATAACTTTAAAGACATTCAATAAGTACGCAATGTAAAGCTTTATTTCAAAATATAAAAACGACATGAATATTTTCTAGATGTAAAGTGTAAACAAGTAATATACCATACCATTTTTTCAAGTCAATTCCTACAACAACGAATAATTTTATTTGACTTTCTTTTCATTTTATAATTACAGCTAATATAAATATGTATAATTATTTATATGTCAGAACAAAAATATTAAATGGCAAAATAGAAAGCGAATTTCCTTGCAATTTTCCATTTTCCTTTCTAGTTATGATGTTGGACTATTATTTTTGTATGTTACTATTATTTTTTCAACTTTTTTTTGTCTATAGTATTGTGTTGTAGCTTTTTTTTTGGTTTCCTATCGCTATATCTTATTGTGAAGTACGGTTCAATACCGTTAAAACAATTAGTATTTTAATTTTATTCTTTTCATTCATTCTTATTCCTAGATCATTATTTATGATATTGTGTGGGAATCATGGCCAAAACGTAAGGTTGTACAGTGGAGGTTTCAATGACAACGAGTTGGGGGCAAAAGAAAATTCATATCAATCTTTGATACGTTCTTACAGACTTTTTCTCACTCTGCCTTTCTTTCGCTAACTGCTCAACTCACCTGGAGGTCCTCTCCTTGTCCGTAAGAAAGTAATGGTTTATCCCTTGACTACGAACCCTGGTTCTAGACCTGTATCTCAAGGAATATCCTCTCAGTGGAACGAACTCCTGAATTTGTTACAAAAACCAATTAGCCTCCTATAAGCCTTTTAAGCTCCTTTCTGGGTAGTGTAATCTTTGAGAGACACTTTTGACTTAAAGACGACAATCGGATACCCAGTGAATTTATTTTATCTGAAATAAAAAACAAAAGCTAATTGGAAAATATATATTTTTTATTTTACATTTGAATTTATTATTAACTAGATTATGTAATTTTACAGGATTTTACATCATATGATTTATCTAACCTGAAATTATAGTTAACCTGCCTATCTTGTTTCATGTTAATAGTGCAGAAATTGATCCTTATTAAGTCTAAATTATTATTAACGCATATATATATGTATATATATATATATATATATATATATATATATATATATATATATATATATATACCCTATTCTTTCCTAATAATTTTAAAAAGCCTAAATTTCATAATATATTCTAACATTTAATCAATTTCCATAATCATAATTAATTTTGCATATAATTTTGTTTATTAAAGTTAAATTTCGAACATCTCAGAGTCTTGTTAATACTTAACCATTTTAAGGTTAATCTATTTAGTTAGGCCTACAATAGGCTATTTCTTTTAATACATACTTCATTTTTTTCACTCATATTATCAATTATCTGATATTGTCAATAGATGATTTTTATTCTTCTTCAAAAATGAAACCATATCTGATTTTTCATGTAAAATTAAAACGTTACTTCCCATTTCAGACAAACGGTTGAGTGGAAAGTCAATTTAGAATATTTATAAGTTAATTTATATAACCTAAGAGAGGTTTTTCTCCCTTAGCCTATTTAATTTCTATTTAATTTTGACTTGAAATTAATACATTTTGAAATAAAGATTTATTAAAAACAAAAATAGCTTGTTTATATAAACTTGTACTGGAAAAAGAGAAGTATCTTTCAAAACAGGTTGGTTCTTGGGCATTGTCCATTTCTCTCTTGATGTTCCGATGTCTTCCCACTGCATGGCGTCTGTGAAATTCTCTAAGCCCGACATTTAAGCATTTTCTTGGTCAAGATGATGTTATATGCCCAAATATCTTTACACTCCCGTGTCACATCGAAGCACTATTTACTGTTGCATTACAATATGTTTGCTCTTTAACGTCGCATGAGGTTATAACACAACTTCTCGTTAAGACTGTGGAGACGCTTTTGTTCTAGCGTTACCTCGAAGAAGCCCGCTTCCTTGTACAAAACCCAAACTCTGTATGACATACTTCCATCTTGGATTTTCCACCAAAGGAAACTCTGTTAAATTGGTAACCGTCTTGTTTGTTTATAATCTCCAAACTTTTCGGCTTGTATTTGCTCGACCTATTTGGTCTCGATTAATATGAGAGTCTTTTCTTTAATATAATTTCTAAATTTAATTTTTCAACTTTCGTTTAAATAATTTATTTATCTATATTTCTTCCAATTTATATATTTCGGTGTTTTTTTTTCATAAACCGTTACGTCGGCAGCGCCGTTTACTCAGTGTGGCAAGATCTTATAGACAATCTCTTTCCGCATTTTCTAACCGAGTCAAATATTCTATTCCTAACCTAAATTGTAGGCCATACTATTTTAGATTATGATTAATTTTAGTACATTTTAATAACTACAATTTTCTCTACCTACGCCTAAGTTAACATTCCTTATATTTCTTTTTCCTTTAATTATTATTCTGTATTATATTTGGGTAACATTTATAAAGTATTTGGTATTTTGGTCTGGTTCCATTGACTAAACAATTACCGTCCTTTCTAGGATAGCCACTTTTAGTTCATAGTTTTGTCTTACAAACGAATTACAATTTGTTCTTTCTATAACTAAATTAATCTGTCTACTCTTTCTTAGTCTATTATTTACTATTCTGTAGTTTATTTAGTCCAAATTTAAATAACATTAGGCACTTTTGCCTGGTTTCACAAACTACCCCTAACGTTTAATTCACACCGGCCGATTAGGCTTTGGCCAATTTAGGGTTATATTTGTTTATATTATATTTTAACACTCACAATTTGTCTAACTTAGGGCTAAGCAATTCTGTTTACATATCTTTTTCCTGTATTTACAATTTTTTATATCATTGATTTAATATTAGGCACTTTGGCCGGGTTACATATTCTATACTATTACCATATTTCTTCCATCGGTCATTTTAGTACATTTGTAGCTATTTGAAAGAGCTAGACTTTGAACATTAAGATACGCAGTTCGAATCCAGCAAGGACCTCCCAAATTTGTATAATTTAATTATTGAATAAATATATTTTTTAAACTGTAATAGCATCAATTGCCATCCCCTACTGGTATAGAAACGTTTATATGAACTTGATTGAATGAATAAAATTGGATTTTACTAACGATTGAAAATTGGTATAATATATATATATATATATATATATATATATATATATATAAGAAGAGTGTGAGGTAATAGAAAAATTTTAAAATGAAAAGTGAGTTGATGACGTCATATAAAATAGTAATTTGGAAGAAACAATATTTCACGAGTCGCCATAAACCTGGTTGTTCCGAACAAGCAAGGCGCATTATGCCGATATAAGTACCAGGGTAGGTTTGCCGACGAGGCGGGTTTTAAGGAGCAGTTGCCAAAGTTTAAGGTACCTTGTGTTTGACATTAAGTTGCTTTTATGTCCGTTGAGTTGTTTTAAAAGTCGATAAAGTTATGAACAACTTTAGTGGTTTAGTAAAGATTTAATAAAATTAAATTTACTTTAATGTGGTGGCTATTTAAGAGTCCTTAATGGTTGGCGAATGCGATGGCGGGGAAAGAAAAATCATTTTCTGTTTTTGTGAGTATCAAAATGTGTTATTAATTATTCTACACAAAACCCCGTGTTTGTGTCATTCAGGAAATCGTGCTAATTGTTTATAAGGTTTAATGAAGTACTTCTTATACTTGAGTGTATAAAAGGTCATACGAAAGTGTTTGCATGTCATACATGTTTTGGAAAAAACATGAGTCTTCTATTCGCTTAGGGCACAACATATTTGTATGAATAGGAACAACAAATTGTGTCGCTTTTATTTATTACAACGTTGTTTCTATAAGAATACAAGTTCCTTCCTTATATTTATTTAGCTCTCTCATAACTGTATATTTTCATTATAAAACATTACAAACCTCCATTTTTAATTTATATTTTTTACTGGTTGAATCATTTTTAGATCCTGCTTTTCCGACTTTACCTGAAATGTTGTCTCTGCAACACAAATTGGGTAACAAACCTTTTGTTTATATCGGTTTTGGGGTTTTTTAAACTACTAATTATGATAACAAAGGTTGGGTTAATATACTTGATGGGCCGGAAATGTTTATATAGATCCTGTTGATTTTAGTACTTCGTATTTTTTTTATTCATTTTAGTGTAGGTCTACATTTTTAAATCAGCATATAAAAAACTTTGCATGGCTGGAGTTTGTCACTAATGGAGGATTCACTCTAAAGATTGTAACAATTTGTAGATTAACAATTATTCTCCCGGTGATTTCTGAGTGCAAACGTGGCGGAGAATGCTAACAACTGATTTTTTCCATAGTTAGATATTACTTGGAGGTTACGTTAAAATAATTTTCAAATATAATTTTGTTACATTCAGAAATATATGATTGTTTGCACTAAGTGGTAGCGCATGGTCTTAGGGAAGTTATTTTTATTTATCGTTTGTTAGGAATAATTAATAAACTACACTTGTTTGTTATTATCTCGTGTGTTACTAACTTAATGAGGAAATATTCTTCATTGTAAATAAAAATGTATGGTAAAGGCAAATATCATTTCTAATTCTTTAACATTAATATAATAATGTATTCACCGATTTATAAAGGACTTAAGCTATATAAAGTAACTAACTGTAACCAAATTAGACGATATCTTTTAAAATATAAAAATTCACAGTCATATTATTAAATAAGCTGGCGTCAAGTCTATTTTTTCTAAGCTTAACGGCTTTGCTATGGAATATTAGATAAAACACTGAATATCTAGACTACATGGGACTACGGAAGTCACTTACATTATATCATATGAATTCCATCTTCAACTTGAAGTGCTAGTTCACACTTAAATACTTGGTAAAATATTACCATAATAACTTTAAAAGTATTACCTTGATGTTTAACAGCAGAATGTTTGGGAACTGTGACTCATTGTTAACTGGTTCGTAACTGATCTGTTGAATATTTATAAGGCAACTACGCTCTTTTTAGTGAGTCACATTTTGCTAATCCAACTATTTAAGGCCTGCTTACATTTTGATCACCTGTTCTAAAAATATCGTATTTTTTCTTACGATTTTTATCACGCCCAACGCAAATATCTCCTTGGTGACGTAGAAGGCTGCAGCATTAAAGTACATACTGATAAGTACATACAGCGGGACCTGACATGTATGTACCAAGCTATCCATCTTATGCATGTGTCGAAACTTGAAATGGAGAACCAAGCGTTAGATAACAGATTAGCTTACATCTCTGCAATGAATGCGTCACCATCTCTACAACACATTATTTATATTAGGCCAATAGTAAACGCCATACCTCTGTGGTATAATATGGATTTGTACTTGCATGTTTATGTACGCACGCACACGCCACGAGCACGTTTGTGTGCGTGTGCCGTTGAGTTAAAAATAAATAGGCTATGATCTACTATTAAAAAAACTTTATTATTAGACGCGTTTCAATGACAATATGGCATCATCTTCAGTGATGCTACAGAATTGAAACTTAATTGAAAAAACTGAACATATTCTATAATATTTTAACAAAAGTAAGAGCTAGATCTGGTCATTCCCAAATTGAAAACCACGGCAACAAATATATTTCCATTGAACAACATATGATAACTACATATGTTTATAAGTATGGCAATATAGTTTTCATATGTTGTTCAATGGAAAATTATTAGTAGCCATGGCTGTAAATTTGGCAATACCCAGATCCGGTTCTAACTTTTGTTAAAATATTATAATTTACGTTTAGTTGTTTCAATTAAGTTTCAAATCTGTAGCATCACTGAAGATGATGACACATAGAGTAAGTTTTTATAATTGTGAGTCGTAGCCTATTTATTCTTTTGTTTATAACCTTCACTCACAAGCCCATTCGAATATTGTTTATAACTGAACTTTTGTTTGCCACTTTGAGTTCTCTATGATATATTACCTGAGCTCATAAAATTTTGTAATTCATACCCTTCTCAATGACTAAGGCTATTTTCATTTCTCGCTTGAAAGAGCATTTCTATCTTTTCGTTTTTCAATATTAAATACCCTATGCGCCAAAATAAACAGTACCGAAAATGAACCAGCTGCAGTTGCCTTCTCACAGATATAGTCGATCTTGGTCGTTTTATAGGGGAACTCAGGACATTTGTTGGTGCCCGAAACTTGACTTATCATTCACAAAGGTTCCAGGGAGTTGGCGCAACAGGCCACATTGGCATAGACACCATTTCTTTCCCTCAAGCAACTTTTGACAACCGCCTCATTTCCCTTAGAACAAACTTTACTCAGTCCACTCTCCCTATAATACACCACCTGACGCCTACGTCTGAGGAATGATGAAGAAGATTTCCAGTGATGACTCACCATCCACCATCGTCTAACTACAGGAAAAATAACCAGGTGTATAATGAACATGACACAAACCCTCTTAACAAAAATAATGCAAAACCTTCAAGAACAGTCCGAGTGTTGCCTGGAATTGAATGGAGTCATAGAACTTGTTTATACCCGAGTCCTATTTATTTTGCTTCTTTTTACTTGTGTTTGTGAAACTGTTAAAATAAATCAAATGAAATAAAAATCTTACAACTGTTTTAGTACTGTTTATTTTGACGCATCCGGTATAATTTTATTGTTTGGGTAAAGTAAAGGGCGTTAATAAAACTCTATGACTAATTATTTGGATAATTTCAGAAACGTTTGCGTAAAGAAATGTTAATCACAAATGACAGTATCAAAAAGTTTTAAAATTTAAAGAAAAATATTCTCTAGCTCCAAATAACTTAAATGGGAATTTTAGAAAGTGTTAATATGGTTTTTGTTTAGGAATCTATGTTTGAGTTATTTGTTTACGGACCAATCATATTTCATTTCGTAAAACGTTATTTTAAATTAAAATAATTTCTAATCGGCCCAAGTATTGTAATCAAATGGAAAATTTCTATTCAAAGGTTTCCTTTTCTAGCACGTTTTTCTTCATATTTGTGCACGCTTTCATCTATTGACTTTGTAGATTTATGTTTGTTCATTGTGTTCGTACAACTTGCTAATAAGAAAGTTTTAATGAAGAGCCTCTAAACTATTTTTTTTTTTTTTTTTTTTTTTTTTTAACTTGGGAGCGCGTTTGAATTGCCCGAAGTACTGCTACCTTAAGGTATATTGTACTTACCTCCCTGATCTAGTCAAATAGCCCCTTCCCTCTTACCAGGTTTAGGAGTTTCCTGACTAGAGTTTTACCTTCAGCATCCACCAAAGCCGTTCCGTCACCAAAGAGGTTGAAGCGCCTCTCAGCAAGTACTTCACATCTGTAAATAATGTGTGTGGCAGTCTCGAGTTCCTGCCCGCATAATCTGCACACTGGTTCATCCTTGTAGATACCCATTTTATGCAAATGTTTCCTTAGTCCACAGTGTCCCGTGAGTAGACCTGTGGCTATCCTCAATTCCTGCCTAGACAGATAGATGAGACTCTTCTGCAGCCCCAAGGAAAGTTTCCTAAGGGTTAACTTACTGTGTCTCATCCCTTCGGCCCTGATCCAGTGCTCACAGTGTCTTTCAGCTATCCACCTTCGCACTGCCATCTTGACCATGGATTTGGAAATACCTAACGCAGGCTCCGGTCCAATCAGGGGAGTCGAAGACCCCTCCCTGGCCAGTGCATCTGCGGCTTCATTTCCAAGTATTCCCCTATGCCCTGGCACCCAACCTATCATGATTTGATTGTGCCTTGCCAGAGCTTGTAGGTTAATTAGGCACTCCCTGACTATGGCCGAGGTGACCACGTGTCCGTTTAGTGCCTTAATTGCTGCCTGACTGTCGGAGAAAATAGCAATCCGGGTCCCGTGTGTTTCCCTTCTCGCTATCTCTCCCAGACAGGTATTTATAGCATATACTTCGGCCTGAAAGACAGAGGTATGCCTCCCCAAGGAAAAAACTAGTTCTACCCTTGGGTTTTTACAATACACCCCCGCTCCAGTGCCGAAGTCCATCCTGGAGCCATCTGTGTACCAGATCTGAGCTCCCGATGTTAGTGTCCCTGACCAATCCATCATAGTTTGGTGGACCTGGTCAGGTGCAAACATTCGAGTAATGTGGTCGCTGCCCATTTCCAAGACGGGTTCTTTGACCACGCACTCGATACTCATATGTTCCGAGACATCTGGGTGGTTAGCCCAGTTGCTCGAGTTGCGCAATCTCCATGCCGCCAGCCTCGCCTCTCCCCTAAGGACAAGCTCAAGAGGAGGGAGGTTAAGCATTACTTCCATTGCTGCAACTGGTGTAGTTGACATCACTCCCAGTGTGCACAGACAGGCCAATCTCTGGATAGAGCTCAGTTTAGCTCGTGGACAGGCCTGGTTGGCCTTTGTCCACCACACCAGAGCTCCATCGGTAATCATAGGTCTTATCACCCTCAGATACATCCAGTGCATTATTGAGGGCTTCAGTCCCCATTTCTTACCCACCATTCTTCTCACAGTCATCCCCTTTTGGCCTTGTTAACTGTCCTCTCAAGATGTGGGTTCCAGGTGAGTTTCCTGTCCAGAGTAACTCCCAGGTACTTCACCTCCCCCACAAACTCAAGGTATTCACCAAACAAGCGGGGCATCCTGGTCGTCAGATCTTTTCGCTGTCTGGTGAAGTTAATGAGAGCAGTCTTTTTTGGATTTACCCTAAGGTACTCCTTTTTACACCACTCTTCAATCAGTCGTAGAGGATTTCTGATTACCTCAAGGACTGTATCAGGGAATCTGCCCAGGATCAAAACAACTATGTCGTCCGCATATCCTAGACAGAAGTACCCCTGTTCATTCAGGAGTTCAATAAGGTTGTCAACCACTAGGCACCACAACAGAGGAGAGAGAACCCCCCCCCCTGTGCACAGCCCAGACTTGTCTCCGCCCTTCTGACCTCCCCTGCCACCTCTACAGAAATGCTTCTGTTTGTTAACATGGAACTTATCCAACCACAAGTGGTTGCATCCACTCCATGACGTCTTGCACCACTTACCATCGTCTCCACTGAGGGGTTATTGAAAGCCCCTTGAATGTCGAGGAAGGCACCTATGGCACAACCTTTCTTGGCGATCATTTGCTCAATCCTACCAACCACTTGATGGAGAGCTCCCTCGCAGGATTTCCCCGGTTGATAAGCATACTGGTTCCAATGCAGTGGTTTTATGGCCAAAGCACCCCCCCCCCCTAATATGCCTGTCAACCAGTTTTTCAAGTCCCTTAAGAACAAAGGACATGAGTGTAATAGGTCTGTATCCTTTCCCTTCCGATTGGTTACCGGTGGGCTTAGGTATAAAGATCACCTTACTAGCTTTCCAGGCTGCCGGCACATGACCTAAAGCAATGCTTAGCCTGTATAATTTAGTAAGTACCAGTACCAGCAAATCCATTCCCTGCTGCAGCAGCACAGGATAGATCCCATCTGGACCTGGAGATTTGTAGGGTTTAAATGTGCCAATAGCCCATCTTACCCTTTGTGGAGTTACTATCCTCCTTGCCACTTCCCAGTCCTCCCTCTTACCACGTCTTGTGGAGAGTTTGGCAACTGGTTCAGTGTCTGCTCCCCCAAGTTTCCTCAGGGTATTGGAAGGGAAATGTGTTCTGATTAATTCTTCCACAGTTTCCCCTGCAGTTTTTGTTATATTTCCCAGTGGGGTTCTTAGCATCCCCACCGGGTTAACTGGGTCCTTAGATAGCACTTTATGCAGTCGTGCCCCTTCCCGAGTTTTGTCAATCTCTTGACAAAACTCCTTCCAGGACTTCCTGCGTGCTTCTCTAATTGCCCTGTTGTATTCGGTTAGTGTTTTCCTATACTAGTCCCACTCCCCTTTCTTTTTTGCTCTATTAAAGAGTCTCCTGGTGGTCTTCCGAAGTTTGGCTAGCTTCTTGCTCCACCATGACGGATCCCCTACTTTTCTCCCCTCACTAAGAGGGCAGTTATCAGTAAAGGATTCTACTATAGCCTCGCCAACCAATGCGGCAGAGTCTTCTAGCTCTCTTCTCCCACCATACTCCAATCCAGCCTCCTCAATCCGAACTCCCAGGTCCCTCCTGTAGGAGTCCCAGTCTGTTCTTCTTGCATCCCTGGTTGGCCGAAGCATGGCTGGATTTAGAGAGATATCATACCTAATATGTCTGTGGTCAGAAGAAGATGGTTCATCCGACACATGCCAGTTTAGTACATACCTAGCCGTCTGGTTCGATGCCACCGTAATGTCCAGGACCTCCTGTCTGGCCCTAGTGACAAACGTCGGCTCTTCCCCCTGATTTAAGACTAGTAAATTCTTAGAGCTAAGATAAGCTAAAAGTTCCTCACCTCTAGTGTTGGTACCTGTACTTCCCCACGAAGTGTGATGGGAGTTAGCATCCATCCCCACCAGCAGCTCCTCATCCACAGCCCCGCAGTGCTCGACCAGCCTCCTCAGCTCTTGTGTTGGTAGAGCCCCCGCGTAGTCAAAGGGGAGATATGCCGTGGCAAGGTTCAGCCTCTTCATCCTCCCCTCCGCCCGCAGCTCCACCGTCACTGCTATTAAGTCCCTGCAGCAGAAGTCCGTTAGTACAAAAGCACTCAACCCCCTCCTAACCAGGATACACGCCCTGGGAACACCGGAGTCCTTATCGTACAACAACCTACCTCCAGATGTCGCCAGCCCGCATATTCGTCCTCCAGAAATCCATGGCTCCTGGATGAGAACCAAGTCCACCTCTCCCCTGTCCAGCATCCTACACACGACAGCACTCGCCGCCCTGCTATGCTGTAGGTTCACTTGGAGGATCTTGATCAATGTTCTGCTTAATTTGCAGTCGCCTGGGTCCACAGAGCAGCCCCAGGACTAGACAGCGTGCTCAACTCTACAGCCACTTCACCGGTTTCTGCAGTCGGCAGCTTGACAGCCACCCCCGCACCCCCAGTGATGGCTGCCGTTGACACATCTGCTACAGACCCACTATTTGCCGTCTCATTGGCTCCCACTGTCTGTGCAGTCTCGAAATTAATTCTTTTACTTACTTGGTCTATTAAAGTCCCACGAGTATGGGGGAAATAACGGTCGACCAGAGCAGAGCCAACACTGCCCTGGCAAGACAACATACAATGAGGTTTTGTCTGGTTCCTCAAGGGGATCGTGTGCAACTGCATTTTATACCCTGCAGCCATTCATCCTTCGGCACGATGCCTTCCACCTTGGATTGGGTATTCAGTCACTGACCTTGAAGCACACCCCAAGTTCAGGACATTATTAACTGTTGCTCATGAAGCGAGCAGCCTGCTTTACTCTCTTTTTTACAACTGTGTCGTTAGGGTAGTTTCCCGCCCGTACTTCACTGTCGCATTGCCCTTGGTTCACCCGGGAGGTGAGAGTAGCATTGTGAGGACTTAATTCCCAACTACCCCAGTCTCCCCAGTCAGAGCAGTTATTTCTACCGCCCCCAACCGGTAGACTGACGAGGAGGGATAATTCCTCACCTTTGAACCATAGCCTTGGTCCAGGCCTGCATATTCAGAAACCTTCCGTAATCCTTATTCACAGATAACCTACATTTCTGTAGGCCGTCCCACTATTCGCCACCTGTGGACCCGCCCGGTTGCTCAGGCCAGCTTGCCGGGCTCTAAACTATTAAATCAAGATATGTCTCCCTTCTTCCTCTTTAAAGGCATATTTTGACACTTTTATAATTATATTTTCTTTGGGCCTTAACACTCTTGCATATATATATATATATATATATATATATATATATATATATATATATATATATATATATAACGGCGTATAAAACACAGCCAAAACAAGCTACATCCATTTATGAGTCACCGCCTGTAGCGACATCTGCATTACGAAGCGCTACAATTTTTCCCTTCAAGTTGTGCTTAGTTTTCTGTTTTATTTTGAAACATTTTGTTGTTTTAAATTTTAAAATGAAAAATAATATTTTTTTAATTCTGCTTTACAAGAGTTCTGTTTTTTTTAACAACGTGTCGGCCGTTTGTCTACTTAGTACCAGATGTCGCTCACTAAATTATCGCAAATTAAAACCATCAGAAGGTCTAGCACAACAGCTTTTTAGTGAAACTACGACACAATGGCTAGTTAGCTCATTCCTGTTCGATCGCAAGTTTAGGGTTGATGTAGATCAAACACAATCTACACTACGGACTGTACGGGCTGGAGTCCCTCAGGGCTCAATTATTGAGCCCGTATTGTTCAACATCTACATCAACGACATACTGACAACACTCAACACACAAGTGGCCATATTTGCAGATAACACCGATTTAGCAGCTCAGTCATGAGAATCGTGGTAGCCACATCTAATACAATCCAACTTACAGGACCACCTTATAGTACTGGAATCATGCCTGAGCTATTGGAGAGTTAATGTGAACTTGGCCAAGTGCCAAGCTCTGCTTCTCTCCAAACGTAGGACACACAATCTCAACACACCACTAAAACTATTAGGCGAGAACATTCACTGTGGGAACCAGGTCAAATATATGGGAGTCATACTCGACTGAGGCCTGACTTGGGACCCTCACATTACCAACACGTTAAAGAAAGCAGAAATTAGATTAACACAACTATAGCCTATACCTAACAGAACGCCCACTTTCACTACGGGTGGCCACTACTATATAAGTATCTATATTCCGCAGCACACTCACGTACGCTTTCCCCATCTGGGGCCATGCAGGCTATTCAAGCACGCGCAAACTCTAGTTATTCCAAAACAAGGTTTTGCGAATAATAACGAAAGCACCTACATGTACAAGATTAACACTCTTTCACACTGACTTGGAAAGTGACTTTCATCAAACAACTCCTCCGACGCTTAGCAATAAAGTTCTACAAACAGGTTCATGTTCATACAACATCCACACTCATTTCCACACCCCACTTACGACAGGCACAGACGGCCGCTGTTCCTACTGACCGCCTAGCTTCAACCTCGCGGGAGGGATACTAACGGCATGGGCGTGTGAGACGGAGGTAGCTCGCTAGATGTTGGCTTCCACAAAGACTGAGGGGGAGGGGGTTTAGCCCCCAGACACGGAGAACAAAAGAAAAAGAACCATTAGAGAACCACCGAGCTTCCACGGTTCCTGTTTATGCGCACCTGCTTACGTCATGCGTAGCACACCCCTCCATTTTAGTAGTTGCTTCTGGTCTTAATCTTATCGCTTCTGTTGATTTGTTCCTATTTTTGCTACCATCATGTTGCGATGATTTCCGCCTTTCCTCTACAATGCATCATGTATTAATACAAATGAAACAGTTGATTCTCGTAAAAAATTCTTGTTTCGGAAATTTTGAGAGAGTCGTCAATTACCCACTGCGGCTTCAGTAACAACTAGTAGGATTGGTTCTGTCACAGTGTAGTTGGTCATAAGCGGGAATGTGACCTCGGAGTCCGAGCGTGGAGGGGGAATTGTAGAGGAACCAAAGACTGTTTTACAGACATTATAATATGAAAAATAGTATTTATATTACAATAATGTAGATTTGACAAGGTTGAAAGACCGCTATAAATACTATTTTATTTGATTTGCCATATTAACCAGATCATATACATAAAGTTTTGATGCAAGATTTATTTATATCCGTTTTCTAAATGACCGCAACCGCTGCAGTTTCTTAGCAATAGCCTTTGATGCAACACGCACTACAAAAACCAATCTTTTTGAATAAGGCTAGCTTTTCGTTTTCTATCAATCGATCCTGCGCCAGCTTACGAGTGGACAGCTATACGCGCATGACGTATCGTACATGTTCTACTGTACCATACAAACATTTCGTGTAGCAACGTCCAATTGGTTTCTTCATGAATTATTTTTGTTCAAACAAGTCGCCTATAAACGGATGACGTGTTCTGTAAAGCTCTGTAACACAATCGTTTAAAGGAATTCTCTCAAAGATAATGATAAATCTTGATTGGTAATGGTTAATTTAGAAAGTGAGTGGTTGCCATTCAAAAAAAATGTCGCTGTGTATTTTATTTTTGATTTAATGAGCGAAACCTTGTCTGACTCAGACCAGGTGCCTACTTGGGAGGGGGAGAGAGGTATCTATTTAGCGTGATGTATTTAATTGGAATTATATTTCCCTTATCTGCCTAACATTACGTGTCTTTAAACAACACGCTGTATCTAGGAATTTAATAGCGATTGACAGCCTTATAATAATATATTAGAATATGAGTTAGCGATATTATATATACATGCTTGAAAGTCATGAGTTCTAGTGCCAAGGATAGGTAATACAACTGTCAGATTCTGTAATGGTTGATGATCTAGCAAATCAGGCAGGCTTCTGGAGTTTGCATAGGTTTAGGTCTAGCAGGTGAGCTAATATGCTTATAATGGACGGTACTATTGCCTACTCTTGGACGAATTCTATAAGCTTATGAAATATAAATATTTTTATACATTAAATAAATGTTTTATTTATTATTTTTAGTGACATCGTACCGTGATACTAGGAAAACTCTAAACAAAATCAACGTAAGTTAACCGATTGATAAGTGAAAAGGTCTCCATTTTTTTTTTTTTTTAAATTTTATTTACTGCATTGTTGCAACAAGAAAGAGCCAACTGTTAATGATGAACGTCAACAGCAAGCATCTAGCTCACGCTAGTAAAATGTTTTATTATGATTTTTCTATCTTACACTTTCCGTATTTTTGTTAGCTATATGTTAGCATAGTTGTGTTGTAATGCACTACATAGTAGTGTTCGGTTTTATAAGAATATTTTAAGTTTATAAAGTTCATTTTCTAATATGCTATATTTACTTTTCTAAGGTTTACTTTATGGAATAGGTTCAAGGCCCTCATGAGATTATTATATTAACTAGTATAATGTTCAATGCTCTAATAATATAATTTATTATTATTTATTCTTATAAATAAAGTAATACATTAAATAATATATAAAATAAGTGTAGTTATATTTATTAAAACACAAATAATTAATTTACTAAGTGGTAAACAAGTAGTAAAAAAAAGAATTTTAAGACAATTCCTATTGAGGTTAGTAAAGAGATATTTTTATTTGAGTTACTTTTTATTTTACAATTACAATTATTAATAATATTTATATACATTCGACAGAATAATAATAATAGGTGCCAAAATAGAAAGCGAATTTCCTACCGATTTCTCATGTTTCTGTCTATACAGCATATGATGTTGGACTATTATTTTATTTTATTACTATTTATTCGCTTTCTTCTATTCGTTTGTAATTTATGAAGCTGATCAGGATCTATAAATTTGCATTCTATTTGTATCTTATAATCCTTCACTATTTTAAGGTACTTTTCGCTTCATATAGAAAGGAAAAACGTCATAAAAAACTTATATAGATCTTTAGGTAACGGATTTTCAGCTATGAGAAAGTTGTCTCAGTGCCAAAGTTCTGGAATTCGAACATGTAGTCATTCAATTCGAATCCGCCCTGAACATTACCTTTTTTTAAATTTTAATAATTTAATAAATATTTGAAAGCTTATATTAACATAAACTGCCATCCACTCGAAGTTTAAACAAATGTATTTTAACTAGATTGGACGAATAAAAACGTATTTCATTAACGATTGAAAATTTGTACAAGATATGTAAGGAGAGTGTGAGCTAATAGAAGGAATTGAATAATATGAACAATTTAACTAAATAAGGTGCCTGTAATAAAGTAATAAATAATGTAACATAACTTAAGTGTTAAGACAGATTTTTACAACACACGTTTTATCATAAAATCAGCTGATGTACAAAATCATATGTTGTCAATTATTTAAGCTAAAATAGTTCTACAGCGCACTTATATAACACTATACAGACGTGTTAGAGCTTGATGATTCTAGCGTGACAGCACAACTCGATGATTTTCCCCGTTAACGCGTTCTGTTCAAAGGCGCCAAGAGAAATATTCACTTTAATAAATTCGCCTTCCTTAGTCAGCTGTTAGAAGTGGCTTTAACACGCAGTTAGGAGCACATCGTGGGCTCCCACATACGTACCTGACGCCATCTATGAATACAAACAGCCCTTTACGTACAAGTATAAAATGCTTTCGCCGAAGCATAAGTGCAAATTACATTTTAAGAATGGATATGATGAGAGTTCACTACATGTTACGACACCAGCGCTACGTGGCCAAACTTTAAATTACACTTTATTCAGGTTGTGTTGCAAAAAAGAGGTATTTTATTACAGCCGTAGCACTGGCGTGGTGTATAAACTTAAGTACATTGAAGAGTTTTTTTATTACAACTTGATGTTAGTTTTTTTAGATTTTATCTCTCATAAGAAATACGTATACTATGTAGAAGGTGGGTTGTACATGTTAGACTTCCATTTCAGTATCAAAATTACAGCAAACTTGTGAAAAAGATTAAGTAATCACGAACATCATCACACAGACACAGATTAATTCGTCAAACGTGTTTTAATGACAGTCATCGTCAAAAGTGAGTATAGCAATAAGAGTCTTATTATTATTATATTACGATAGTATAATAATTATTATTTTGAGTAGCATAATTATTTGCGAATCTTAGCACATTCCTACTTCCCTCTGACCGGAGCACCTCCATCAGTCAGATGCTATTATGATTCCTGATGAAGCTCTGACGGATAGAGGTGCTCAGAAATGCGTCAGCTAGTAGTGGGACAATGCTAGGATTCGCAGGAATTATGATTGCTCAGATAAAATAAGAATATGAATAATTGCGGAAGATTAGAAAATTATCAAAAGTATAATATTATATTAATATAGCTTTGTATTTACTATACTCACTAAAGATGATGATTTTGTAGAAACTCTTTTAAAGAATTATTCTTGCATTTTTATCTTGTTTTAGGTATTATTTAATGAAATTATTTCAGCGTTACCGATTAGGATAGAATACAAAGATTGGGGTCGAAGGAAGTATTTCTAAAATTATAAAACACAATCTGCCTATCTCTGTTACTTCACGTCCATCCGAGGTATCTGAAGGGAGGCAATCCCTGCCCTTTACACACATGAAACTCGTGATGGAAAGCTTTATAGGCAGACCGAATATTCCTATAACTAACGTCACTCGATGGTCTTTATTATTTCTACAATCAGAAAGTATATTTTATATTAGCACCACATTTTGCAAGATCCTTTGTTATTTATAGCATTATTTGATAGTACGCCAAAACAATTTTTTAGGGCCATGTCAGTTGATGACGTCATAAATAACATAATACAATGCGGTAAGCTGCAAGACCCAATATTTCTTGAGTCGTTCAGACCCCCGGTGAACATTATATCGATATACGTTCCAGGCAAAAATTACCGACGTGGCGGGATTTTAAGAAGTATTTACGAAAATGCATAGTATCTTGTGTTTGACATTGAGTAGTTTTTATGTTTCTCGAATCATTTAAAATAAGAAACAAACTTATGAAACTTTTACACATTTTTCTCGTTAAATTTTCATCTTCATAGAAATGTTTAAATTTTAGAGTGAAATGGTTGTGACGTAATGGACATTTGATGTCCCCAAAGGTTGGAGATTTTAATAGTTGAGGAGAATCATTAAAAGGGGAAACATATAGCCAAGATAAATACAACCTTTTCATACAGTTTTTACGACACAAAACTAACGACACGACTGTGCGTCAACTTCAATAAATATTATTTTATAAAAATAAAAACCAACGCTTTCCAATTATCATTTAAAACTATCAAAAGGAAAATAACGAGATGTGATCAGAGATCCACGTAATTGGCTACTTCAAAGAAGTGACGTTTTCTGACTTATCTAACACCATTAAAATACAAATGATGAAATATTTTTATATAAAAACTCTTTAGAAAATATGTTTTCTGTTAGTTCACTATGTCATTACGTATAACAAGCTATTTAGTTACATATTACTGCAGGGATTGTCTGACTAAATCAATAGTTGCAAGTATAATGATATTTTCTTTGCAACGTGTGTTTTATAGCTATTTGTGACCTTCGTAAAACATTTACAATCTTTGTACTATGAAAATTCGTTATAAGGGAGAGGCTGCGATTTCGTACCGACGCCTAATTCGTATCACGTTAAGATCTCTGAAGGAATAGATTGCTGCTGCTAGGTAGTGGTAAATATGTGAACTCCTCACAGTTACCATCCACGTGTAAAACGGTCTTTGTTGAAAGCTTTGTCTGATGTTAATTTTTGTTGTCATACTTAAGGGAATACTGAACCACAAGATAACAAGTAACATTTTTTAATTTGCATATAGTAAACTACGTAGTTTTAGCTACATTTTCATATTTCTGCTTCTGCTTCAAATTTACTGGCGACAATATTTCGGTTAATGATTGTCTATTTGTTTTCGTCGAGTCATGGTTGCTTATTTTGTACCGGCGCGCTGTTTCGTAATTAGTACCGATGCAGTTAAGGATTTGTAGATAATAATGTATAGCAATACATCCTTATCCTTATCCATTTTTGTACATTACTGACACCTTATGCTCTATTCTAATCCAGAATGAGCAGTAAGAGGGAATAAGGGAAAGAGACGGAGGGAGAAATGCCCATGGCATTAGCTGCATAACGGAATGGAGGTTTAGGTCTAAACAATACTGGAGGCACTAAAATATTCCAAAACTTAATCTAAAAAGACATTCGGAATCCCGCAATGTAGTGACAAATGAAGATAAGAAGTATTTAGGAAGAACGACTGTATGTTTGCAGTCAAGACTGAATTAATCGGTCACATCTAAACTCTTGAAGAGTGTAACTATTAGCCTACATCGTCTATAGTCTTCCAGTACAATCTGTCGAACACTAACTCAGCTTCCATTGCTATTGATAACACATATTCTGCTAGATAACAAGTTAGTTGCGACAAAACTAATCCAAGTCCCTATAATTGTATACTATAATACTAACACGCCGTGTTCGCCATATGTGCAAGATATTTGTATACGCTATATTTATTTATATGTTTACTTACTAGTCAACGCCCACCCTTGGCAGGTTAGCCATTTGGCGGCGAGCGATCTCCCTATAGTTGTGTATATTTATATGCTTCCTTACCTACTCATCGCACCGTTTACTGTGTTGGTTTTTTCCACTCTGATTGGGTCTGGTTATCTTTCGTTAATTATTTGTTCTGATGCATTATAATAAATACGATTAGTAAAAATGAAAAAAAATAAGGTGTATCCTGATAATATACTAAAAATAAATGAAAAAATTTCTACAAAAAATTATTCATTTAAAAATTGATCTAGAGAATCTTTGAATTTAGTATTTGATGACTAACAACTCCCAAATTTTCTTTAATTTAATTATGATAGTTATACTATGTTGAAACTTAGGAGCCTTACAACTTGTACGAACATGTAATAAAGTAAATTTTTACACGACGCAGAAAGTTTTCGCCATGGTTATCGTTAGGATGAACTCATGATGGGACTAGAAACGTGGTGGGGATGAAAAGGGGAATGCATTACACAGACTGTAGATAATCCAAAATTTAGGAGTGTACCCGCTCTTCTATTACCTCAGGTTGTCCTAGGAGACTTCGACCTTCCATTTGACCTCCGTAATCTACCAATGTTCGTACTAGGTTCTAGGGCGAAATAAGGCCTTTGTATGACTCCTCTGTGAAGCGTTCATGCACAAACAATCCTTAAGTCGTCCTTACCTCTGTAGGCTTAACAGTCGATGGATTTCATCTATTTACCTATGCGGGCTATACATTTTAGGTAATTTTTACATAGGGATATTTTGTGAATATGAAAAATTGTTCGGTAAATTACGTTCTGTTATGTTTTTCCTCCAGGAATTTAGTTTTGGTCTTACAATTAAAATTGATTTTTATAGTTGAAATGATTGTATAGCATTTGTTGAAATGTTTAATAACAGGTGTTTAATACTTATGGTTACGTCACAGGATTTATTTTTGGAAAATCGTTTTGCAAAGCAATCATCTTCAGGGGAAATAGTTTTAATTTTTGTAATAACTGCTCCTGAAGATGAATTTTTTAAAAATTAAATCTACATTAGGGGTAAAATAAAAAATTGTTATTTGTGGTTTTCGTTATTTAAATTATTGAACTACATACACTAGATTTGCTTCCAAGTTGTTATAATAACAAAATGAGGATTACAAACAAGATTCCTTCCTGTTTCCTTTAGGGGGTGTCATTTCTCTCCTAAAAGGGCCGTGCTCAACCTCTGGAAAACTATAGTGTTTAAACAATACCTAAACAATAATCGTATATTTTAGTAATTGTTAATTAATTATTCCGATAGTGAATATATTTTCGAATAATAATTATAAGTTATAACATTGAGTTTTTAAATATATAAACAGGTTTAGTAAATACCATAAGAAACAAATGTTTCGACCTTCTTGTAATATGAATTTATCGACAATACATGATAAACTGTTCTCCATAATAAGGTAAAATAGTTCAAATATTTGTTCTAAAGTAATGCATTGATAGCTGTAATTTGCCTCTCTCAAGGCCCTAAGGGATATATTTTGCAGAAAGTTTATACTTAGGGTTCTAATAGTTTGTAGACCCTAAAATCGTTTAATAATTAATTAACTATCATTGTTACAATTCCATGGTCAGTATTCACTGTAGAATTGTATTTACTGTCAAAGAATATTACACACACACACACACACACACACACACACACACACACACACACACACAAACACACACACACACACACACACACACATATATATATATTGAAGGTTTGGACAAAATGTTTATCCAGGTGGTAAACTACAAAAAGTAAAAAGTGGTTTCCCAAAGACTTATAATAGGTAGGAGAGGACGAGCTGCCCTGCGATTCCCTTAAGGGACACAACACACTCTAACATATTTCCCCTCAGAGTTCCGGGTTTGTTAAGAAGGGGTATCACATGCTCTTTATAAAACATAACTGTGATATGATAAAAATTTCTGGTACGAATAAGGGACAGAGATTCTTAGTTATTATGGTGTTATAGATATACTCTCTTAGATATATAATGTATGCTCCAAGTTTTTGTGATAAACATTCACAACCTGAAAAACTTTCTTTAAAATGTTAGATTTAATGTTTGATTAATAGCTTTTTAGCTCTTGAAAAGTATTTTCGGAAAGAAAATCGAAACGTAGAGTGTTTGTAAAGTCAAGAATTGGTCGATGATCTGTCATTAACCTGAACAATCTTTAAAAATATCTAATTTCACTAGTATTACGCTGTAAACAGTTCATTGAAAAAATAGGTCAATTAAACAGTTCACAAATATAGTAAAAACGGATTGCAGACAAACGTTCTATAGCTAGCCACTAGATACTAAATGAAGACTAGGGAAAAAGGGTTGTATTTATATTAGATTTTTCAAAACGATCTACATCTGCTTCAAAATGTAATGATATAGTTCATGGTTTGAGTTTTTAAATGCGCTAATACATCGAGGCTGCTCTGTAAAAATATAACTTAAAAAGAAAACATTCACAGCGGCCATACTGCATCTCATAATATTTCAATGTTATTGTAAATTTTAGAAACAAATATGAACTACAACTTATTTCAATAACCCAGAGAGTTCGACAATGATGACCTTTGTGATTCTGGAAATTTTAGGACTTATTTCCTAATAGGATATTTCTTTAAAGAGGTCAACTATGGTCAACAATCTTAAGATGTTTAGACTATAAACATGGGTGTCCCACTTTTTTACAAATTCTTTTTCTTACAAACACTTTTTCCCAAGTTCTTTTGGTGACATTTTTTACTCTCATAACTACTTTCTGAAAAATAAATACTTTTTCAAAATAATCTATATCAGAACAAGTATTGTACACAAAAAGTTGCTAAAGTTATTTCCTACTTTGTCAACAAAGAAGAAAATTAATTTAGTAATTTTTATTATATAATTACAATTATATAAATATAGTAACATAACCTATGCGTTAAAACAGCTGTTCTACCACATAACCTATAACATAAAATCAGCTGTTTTTTGAAGTCATATCTTATCCTTTATTATAAGGAAAATGGAAGGGAATAGCTATATTGAATAGTTTAGCCCTTAGCGAAAAGTTTTTCTCGGGTATAAAATTAAAATTAATTCATTAAATTTAATTATCGAATTAATATTTGAAAAAATATTATAAGTTATTTATTATAAAATAATGTAATAATACATGACGCTTACGTCAATATTTATAAAATCAAGTGTCATCCACTAAATGTTTTAAAAAGTGTATACAAACTTAAACGGATAGATAAATAAAAAATATTGTACTAACGGTTGAAATTTTGAACAAGATGTAGGTATATAGAGAGATTATCAACTAAAATAAGGAATAGAAAAATATAATAGCACAAAGTAGAAAACCTGTCACAGTTGTATTATTTAAACTGCATAACACAGACAAATTAACGAGTTTTTAAGTTTAGAAGAGGTCGAGTTTAACTGTTTCTTAACCCTTTACCCCAAAACTAAGGTAATAATATTGTTTTAAAATTATTCTATGACAACTATAAACCGTCTTGAAGACTTATACGGGGTACGGAACGGTGAAGTGTTATTGAATTTTGACAGAATGGTAATCGGAGACTTTAAGCCCGATCCAAGTGGTACAGGAAGTCTTCTAAACTTATGCAAAACTTTGACTCCCATAAGCCGGGGATCTACGACTTCACGTTAGCTGTGAACATCACACCAAAGGTAAACAAATGTTATTGAACAAAGCTCTAAACAATTATTAATTTATGAAGAAATGTTTGTTCATCTGAAACCTGAAACCATTAAATAAAAGCTACAAACTATAATTTTCACTTTCTTCACTAATTAAACTATTCTTCGCAGAAAGTTAAATAGTTATTTACTGCTACAAAAATCCTAAAACAATATTTCCTAATAGTACGAGATAACCTCTGTCACACTCTACCAACCATTTCAAGGCTATATCTGCATCTAAATTTTAAATAAAATAATTTAAAATGTGGGACTGGGTGACTGTAGTGAATGTTTCAATATTTAAAGAAGTAATAAATGGAAATTTTAATAGAATCCATTTACTGTAAAAAAATATTGTGTTTCCTAATTAAAAGTGTATTTAATGAACTTAAATTAAATCTATTCTTAAAAGGTCCCAGACGCGTTTAAGGAAATTTTCAATTTAATTAATTTGAATACAAATATTATAACTCACTATCATTATATTGAATTGTTTGTAATAACATTTGTTTAAATATGCATTAATGTTTGTATTAGTTATTACAAATATTGAACAATAACATTTGTTTAAATATGCATTAATGTTTGTATTAGTTTTTACAAATATTGAACAATAACATTTGTTTAAATATGCATTAATGTTTGTATTAGTTATTACAAATATTGAACAATAACATTTGTTTTAATATGCATTAATGTTTGTATTAGTTATTACAAATATTAAACAATAACATTTGTTTAAATATGCATTAATGTTTGTATTAGTTATTACAAATGTTGAACGATAACATTTGTTTAAATATGCATTAATGTTTGTATTAGTTATTACAAATATTAAACAATAACATTTGTTTAAATATGCATTAATGTTTGTATTAGTTATTACAAATATTGAACAATAACATTTGTTTAAATTTGCATTAATGTTTGTATTAGTTATTACAAATATTGAACAATAACATTTAATCTTAATAAATTAGTCTTATTGATGCAATAACTAAAGTAAGAAACCTGCGTGTTAAAACCGCCGTTCTACAACATTACCTGTTATGTTAAAATCACCTGTATTTTATCATACATTTTACCCTATATAGATTAGAGTGGCGATTTGTGTGTGGTTATAGCCTTAAGACTTTTTCCCGTACATTTTTTCTGTTCAGGCCCGCCAAAAGAAATATTAATTCAAAAGTGTACAATAAATCCTAAATATTATATGTATCAAAATAATTGTACCGATATTTTTTGTCAAAACATTATAAACTCTGACTTATAAAATCTTACTTGCATAGGATATGCAAGGTTTGACCACGCATATGCACTTACTCTACGAAATATGTCAATTATAGTGATTTACTTATAGTTGTTTCCATAATTAAAAATGTGTGTTGGCTTTATTTTATTAACATTATAATCACCGTGATTATATTTTCCTAAACCAAATATTCATATTTTGAAATAAGATAATATCAATTAGGTTTTCGTTTTTATCAATTTTATGATTTTATTAGAATTAAATACGTTACTTGGATGTGTTCCGTGTAATTTTAAGACGAGTGTCAGTGTTCAGTAGTTAACCACAATGAGTTTCCCTACTGTAAACGAATTCGTGTTTCTACAGCTTAGAATTTTCCATTACTAACAAATATAGCTGATATATAAGATATGTTAACGTGTAATTTATTTTAAATAAAGAGAAATATTATGTTGTGTAGGAAGACAGCATCAATATGTGCGGAGAGATATACTGCTATATATCATACAAAGGCTTACGTCTGACATTTACAAATTGTGTAGAACGAAACCAGGACTCTCAGCATCTTCCCACAAGATGCTTGTTCTTTCTGTGTAGAAATATGTCTTTATTTCTTAGTATTAAACGTAAACACATGACTGATAATAATGTAATGCTTTGTCATATAACCTTACGATTGTAATATGAATCAAAGAGACTTCAACGTATTCTAATTTCAGAGTCTACGTTCTGTTATTGAACTATGATATTTAAACCTACGTGTCTTCATACTTTATTTGTTAATATACAGTAAATACGTAATCACTCTAAAGTAATTTTGTTAATCGTGTGTTTCTTTAAGTTTTTGTTATAGCTTTGCTTGTTAATATTTCGAAACTCTAATCTGCATTACAGACAAATAATCACTCTAACGTAGATGCGAGAATACTGAACGCACAAGATCTTATATATATATATATATATATATATATATATATATATATATATATACACGTCGACTCGTATACATACAAAGTAAGATTTTTTTTAGGTACATTAGAATGAAAATCATAAGCGATTACAATAAAATAGTGTTGCAAAGCTCAATATATATATTTATATTTATATTTATATATTCACACACACGTCGACTCGTATATATAGAAAGTAAGATTTTTTTTTTTGTACATTAGAATGTAAGTGATAAGCGAATACAAGAAAATAGTGTTGCAAAGCTCAATATATATATATATATATATATATATATATATATAAATTATATATATATATATATATATATGTATATATATATATTGAGCTTTGCAACACTATTTTCTTGTATTCGCTTATCACTTACGTATATATATATATATATATATATATATATATATATATATATATATATATATATATATTAAATATGGTGATATGTTTTTTTGTAATATAGTTAATATATTAAAAATATTTCAAAAACAAGAATACTTTTAATGAATATATTTATTCAAAGCTTTTCGCCAATGAAATAGTACCAGCATCTTCATGAAAAATCTGAAGGTGTTGGTACTATTTTATCAGCGAAAAGCTTTGAATAAATATATTCATTAAAAGTATTCTTGTTTTTGAAATATTTTTACTATATTGTATATATATATATATATGTATAAGAAAAAAAATTTTAAATACAAGAATTGTTTTAATTTATATATTTCTTAAAACTTGTAGCTAACAAATGTTCAAGAAAATCAATGATGCTATGGTTTATTCTGAAAATGCTAATACATTTATTTGCGAAAAGCTTTGAAAAATATATAAACTAATAGAATTTTTGTATTTGAAATATTTCTGTTTTTTATTATATTACAAGAAAATGTAATATATATATAAATGAAAATTTTGAATTCAACTTTCTTTTGAATGAATACTTTCACTGATTTAAAAATCCTGGAACTATTATCCATAGTTAACGGTAAACTACATTTTAAATAATATTATTTGTTCTGAATCTAATATATTGGTAAATAGATATACACGGTCAGCATTTGGAAGTCTCTCATTAACTGTGAGCATAAGCAATCAGATCTAAATAGTAATAAGAGTAAATAGGAAACCTTAGAATACTATGTGAATATTAGTTTCACCTAAGGTTTAGAATTCCGTACAATATCCGATAAAAGTAACGTACGTCTAAATCAATACGTCATATTTAGAGTTTATTTCCTACTACGTTAGTTCTCTGTAGGAGTTGTTAAGAAGATATGTTTCTAGAAGCTAAACATGTCTCTCCACTCATGCAAATCCCATAGACAATATCTATCCCTTTACACAATCACACATAAGCATACGTGCGCGCGCACTCACTCGCCCAAAGCACAACACTATTACTCTGTAAGGCATAGTGCTCAACATGCGTAACATTTGCTCTTCAGCAGGAGATGACTACCCGTAATTAATGACGGGTAGTCATTGGTAGGATTGTTAACAATTTTCGTTCAGATTTATTAGCCAGGTTTTCTTTAATAGAAACCAGATATTATTCTCATAATATTTCTGTCGGCCGCTGTGCTTAGTCTGATTCTATATTTATAATCGATAAATGACTTCTCTTGCATCGAAGAGATGTTGATACATATTCATCTTTTTGCCTAGTCAATAATTTATTGTTACCAAATCTGAATAGTATAACTCTTGCAACGGAATAGTCTAACTCCTGAAACAACAATCATATTTAAAACCTTTGCCCATTCAATAATTTATTGTTGAATCTGAATCGTATAACTCTTGGCAACGGAATAGTCTAACTTTCGAAACAACAATCTTTTTTAAAACCTTTGCCCTGTCAAAACGTTATTGTTACCAAATCTGAGTAGTATAACTCTTGGCAAACGGAATAGCCGAACTCCCGAAACAACAATATTATTTGAATCTTTTGCCCTGTCAAAAGGTTATTGTTACCAAATCTGAATAGTATAACTCTTGGCAAACGGAACAGCCGAACTCCCGAAACAACAATCTTATTTAAAACCTTTGCCCTGTCAAAACGTTATTGTTACTAAATCTGAATAGTATAACTCTTGCCAACGGAATGCCGAACTCCCGAAACAACAATCTTATTTAAAACCTTTGCCCTGTCAAAACGTTATTGTTACTAAATCTGAATAGTATAACTCTTGCCAACGGAATGCCTAGCTCCCGAAACTACAATTTTATTTGAATCCTTTGCCCTGTCAAAAGGTTATTGTTACCAAATCTGAATAGTATAACTCTTGGCAAACGGAATAGCCGAACTCCCGAAACAACAATCTTATTTAAAACCTTTGCCCTGTCAAAACGTTATTGTTACTAAATCTGAATAGTATAACTCTTGCCAACGGAATGCCTAGCTCCCGAAACAACAATTTTATTTGAATCCTTTGCCCTGTCAAAATGTTATTGTTACCAAATCTGAATAGTATAACTCTTGGCAACGGAATAGTCTAACTTTCGAAACAACGACCTTATTTAAAACCTTTGCCCTGTCAAAACGTTATTGTTACTAAATCTGAATAGTATAACTCTTGCCAACGGAATGCCTAGCTCCCGAAACAACAATTTTATTTGAATCCTTTGCCCTGTCAAAAGGTTATTGTTACCAAATCTGAATAGTATAACTCTTGGCAAACGGAATAGCCGAACTCCCGAAACAACAATCTTATTTAAAACCTTTGCCCTGTCAAAAGGTTATTGTTACCATATCTGAATAGTATAACTCTTGGCAACGGAATGCCTAACTCCCGAAACAACAATATTATTTAAAACCTTTGCCCTGTCAAAAAGTTATTGTTACCAAATCTGAATAGTATAATTCTTGCAATGGAACAGCTTAACTCCGGAAACAACAATCTTATTTAAAACCTTTGCCCTGTCAAAACGTTATTGTTACCAAATCTGAATAGTAAAACACAACGGAATAGTCTAACTCCCGAAACAACAATCTTATTTAAAACCTTTGCCCTGTCAAAAGGTTATTGTTACCATATCTGAATAGTATAACTCTTGGCAACGGAATGTCTAACTCCCGAAACAACAATATTATTTAAAACCTTTGCCCTGTCAAAAAGTTATTGTTACCAAATCTGAATAGTATAATTCTTGCAATGGAACAGCTTAACTCCGGAAACAACAATCTTATTTAAAACCTTTGCCCTGTCAAAACAATATTGTTACCAAATCTGAATATTTTATAACTCTTGCAACGGAATAGCCAAACTGCCAAAGGGCTGAAATTAAAGAGTTTAATTATAACAACGGAGGACCATCCAAACAATGAATAGACTAATCAGACGCAAACGTTATAATAATTATAAACCTTAAAAGCCTTTCAGTATTCACACTTAGATACTGTAATATGCTGATTAATGTTTGGCAATAATTCAGCATGTTGCAGAAGTATTTTTTTTTATACATGTTATAAAAATATTTTATGTATTTCTGTGTAATAAATTGCTAATGTAAAATATCCCTAAAAAAATGTTTTTAAAATTTTGTTGGTCAGCGTTAGGAAGGATCCCATGATAAATATTGATAACCAATGATAACCTGGTTCTGTCAACTTGTGTTTGTTTCAGTCTTTCTTTCTTCAGCTGTATCAGATGAAAGATCCCCATGGTAACACGGTATTTTTTTTGTGCTGGAAGTTAGAATAAAACTTTTAATGGACTACTTTTCAAAATATCATAACGAAGAAAAAATGTTTCGTAAATTTTATTAAGTGGATTTGTTTTGTTACATTTATATTTTTAAAAATTCAACTGTGTTAAAAGACTAAAGCCGAGTAATGTTTTAAATAAGTAAACAAAGCAAGCAAGTTCATGTGATTGCCAAGGAATGTTCAAAATTTAATATCTTGTTATGTTTCCATAGAATCAAATCAGTAAATATACAAAAAAAATGTGTATCTCGGACCAAACGTTGCATAACATTATGTAAAGAAGTGACCTTTTTTTAATTTTAATTAATGTTATTAAATGTGTATTAACTATTAAATAAAGCTTAAAAGTGTAATTTTTAAAAATATTTTTAATATTAATTAATTTTTTGAAAATTTAAACGAGAACTTTAATGTAATCTATGTTTTTTCAGAACGATTATAAAACACAGCGAGTCTGCCTAAGCCAAATTGTTAGATAGAGCTGGTAAGGAAAACAACTGGCCCACTGAGCTTTTACAAGTGTAAATAATAATTAATGTGTGAACAAGGTTTATTGTTTTAAAATATTTAAATCACACTTTACAAATAACCAGGGGAGATGGTTTGACTATAAAACACTTGAATAATCCAGGAAAATATAAAAAACATTTACCACGTTACAAGTTTACAGACGCGAATGGTGTCGCAGCAGTTTGTACAAACATGAAATAAAACCAATCTATCCTGTGTTTGTATTCGCCAATATTGGACCCAACCGGGGAGAATTAACTCGGCAACAATTGAATGCTCCCTCTAGCCTGCCGTGTTATATGTACGACACGAAGGGCAATACAAGGTCCGGCTGTATTCCTATGATCCTGAAATGTGTGACAGTTTTACTGTTGGCAGCAGTGTTTGACTCAGAGCTTCTCATGTGTTTACAAAGGTAAATTTCATTCGTAAAAGTAAAGAGATATTATTGCGGTAAAACAGTAATAATTTCCTAAATTTACCACCATAGCTGACAGCCATGTTTAAAGTAAATGTTATCCTAAACATGACAACTAACTAACTAAAGTAAGGGAAGCAGAAATAATATATTTAAAAAGAAAGTGGCATATAATAAAGAAAAGACTTTTGCATGTAACGAGTTTGGCGAACCTAACATGTTTAAATTCTAAGTTTTTATGACGGACGTTTCTCGGAATGTTGTGGACAAAATGCCAACCTTTTCAGGGTTGCTGTATTTTGATAAAAATCATTTTTCAAACACAGTCAAACACACTCACACACACACACACACACACACACACACACACACACACAAACCCACACACACACACCCACACAAACCCACACACACACACACACACACACACACACAAACACACAAACACAAACACACACACACACACACACAAACACACAAACACAAACACACTCACGCATACACATTGAGAACTCGCTTATTGTTTATGCTCTGTATTGTTGTAAATTTTGTTACTATAATTATTTGTAATAAATTGAAAGTTCCAACGGCACAAGAAGCGTGGAATGAACATTTTAAAATTGCACAACATTCATAGTTGCACAATAAACTATTTTAAATTTTGTTCTGCATTAAATACTGAAGCTATATCGCCGTTAAAAGTAAAAAATACAAGAAATGTGAAGCGATTCAAGTCTCTAACCTAATCTCGGACCACAAACCTCACCAAGTAAAGGACGAATTTCCGTTTTGTAACCACTTCCTGCTCTCCCTGCATGGTCTCAGTATAACCTTATCTTTTGTGCTTGCATTGTCCGTAAGAGTTACCGTCTTATAAATGTTAACCTTCTTTACTTGGAAATACATTTTCTATACCTTTTATTATATACAAATGTATGCTTTGTATAAACTAAATGGCTTATAATGTTTTTGAAACACTATACAATCTGTACGATTTTTTGTGTCAAGTGAAACCTAATCAACAAACTCGATTACAATTTTTTAATATAATGTTAATAAACAAAATATAATTTTTTAAATTATCCTTTTCAATTTAAAATTTAATGTACAAAAGAAATGATCTATTGGCTGGATGAATATGTACGGTGACTGTACGGAAGATATGTTTTATGGTGGAGGTGTTTCGGTTTGTGGACAAAATTTCCAATGAGATAACTTATGTCGTGTAGACAAAGACACACAATATAACTATTTTTAAAATTTTGATTAGGAATTATTGAAGTTATTGTAAATTTATTTTTTGAGAAATATTTCTGCTAAATGTTATTTACAGTTATAATAAACAAATCGTAAAAAAGGGTGTTAACTTTATTGAAATTGTAATTTATCTGTATTTTATTTCTAATTTGGATTTTGGTGGTATTTTCTTTACGTTCTCTTCTATTGTATGAATGTATCTTTTACAGTCTAAACTCATATATAAGTAAATACTAATGTTTTCCAGTCAAACCGTAATCTTCTGTGATCATCGTTTATCTCCAACTTTTACCATCATATATTTTCTGTATGTTTTGCCACAGAGGCACAGTAAATGTTACCTATTTTAATCTAAAATAGCCCAACTTTAATGAAGTTGCTCTTCAACAAGATAAATTTCGAACCACAAATTTACTAACCGCTGTTGGTAAAACCTGGTATAAGTGTGTGCCCATGTGTGTGTGTGTGTGTGTGTGTGTGTGTGTGTGTGTGTGTGTGTGTGTGTGTGTGTGTGTGTGTGTGTGTGTGTGTGTGTGTGTGTTTGTGTGTGTGTGTGTGTATGTGTGTGTGTGTGTGTGTGTGTGTGTGTGTGTGTGTGTGTGTGTGTGTGTGTGTGTGTGTGTGTGTGTGTGTGTGTGTGAGTGTGAGTGTGTGTGTGTGTGTGTGTGTGTGTGTGTGTATGTGTGTGTGTGTGTGAGTGTGTGTGTGTGTGTGTGTGTGTGTGTGTGTGTGTGTGTGTGTGTGTGTGTGTGTGTGTGTGTGTGTGTGTGGTGCGCGCGTGTGATTTTGTAGGTAAAATAGTGAGTGTGTGTGTATGTTTGTATGTGTGCATGCGTTAGTGTATGTGTGTGTGTGTGTGTGTGTGTGTGTGTGTTGTGTGTGTGTGTGTGTGTGTGTGTGTGTGTGTGAGTGTGTGTGTGTGTGTGTGTGTGTGTGTGGTGCGCGCGTGTGTTTATGTAGGTAAAATAGTGAGTGGGTGTGTATGTTTGTGTGTGTGCATGCGTTAGTGTATGTGTGTGTATGTGTGTGTGTGTGTGTGTGTTTGCGAGCGAGTGTTGAGTTAAAACTATGTTAACCGACTTCATTATTTAAAAGTTCCTAATGTATTGGTAAATAATTTTAGAGCCCAACAATGTAATATCATTGTAAATGAAGTAAGATTCAATATAAATTATATGTATTCTTTCACGACACTGATATCACTAGTTAAATTCCTTAAAACTCCTAAATAAAAACTTTCTCAAATAGAAACCTCTACTTCAAATGATTGTGCATTGCAAAGGGTTTGTATTATTACTATAAAAAGCGAATTATGTTATATTAAATAGGTTCAAATTTATAATTGCACAGCAAGCCAAGTTATTACCAAGTTAACAATGTACAGGTCTAATGGTCTCACAGTGTATATAAAAACCAATTTGGGCTGTGTTTCTTTTCAACCGAGGTCGTTTAGAGCGGAATTCAATTGGCCGCCTTCAGTAAGGAAGACTATTTAATCCGAACCGCGCCACAATATTACGTATACCTCTACTTCTTCAACTAGAAACTTTAGGTTAGTTTCAGTGTTGGCAGCAATGTTTTCACAGAGCTATTTAAGATTTCGTTTGTAAACGTGTTAACTGTAAACAAAGTAATTTATTGAAATTTATAAAACCTATTAAATAAATGTTATAATCTATAATATTCATTAGGAAAGATATATTACCAATTATAAAAATTATACCATCTTATAAAAATTGTTTTAAAACGAGGTTTGTGTATTTTATATGGATAAACCAAATATGACGTGATATCAAGTATAGAAAGATAAAACAACAAAATGTCACAAAACAAGTTAGTCATACATTTTCCAACCCTGAATTTTGTTAAAGTTCTAGTATTTGCAAAAATTGTTAATGCGAAATTCAATTTTAATGTAAATTAGTTGAAAAAATATAACTTATGTGATTAAGTTTATTTTTTTTTGCTTTTAATTTATTTGGGTAACGTTTCCTTACGTCCATTCTTCAGATTTTCTATACTTTGTCTACGCTCTGGTTGTTTGAATTTCTCATTCTACAATGTCACGCTCCAGAATGACTTCATCCTATTTAGGTCTCCATCTAACTCTGTAACCTAGATTCTTGTCTATGTTTCTTATCGGCGCTACACTGCCATAAACTCACCTTTCCTAAACTCGTCGGTTATTTGTTAAACTTTTCCGTGTAGCTGTAATGTATGTTCCATTGTTTATGGCCCAAATCTTTTCCTTTAGAATTTTGTTTCTTTAATTTTTATGATAAACTAAAAGTGATGGGAATGTGAGCCTTCAGGAAGAGGGAAGAGATGGGATGATGAGCCTTCAGAAAGAGGGAAGTGATGGGATGATGAACCTTCCGGAAACTGGAAGTGATGGCATCATGAGCTTTCAGGAAGATAGAAGTGATAGGATGATGAGCCATTAGGAAGAGAGAGGTGGTTGGATGATGACAGCTCAGAAAGGGATAAGAGATGGGATGATAAGCCTTCAGAAAGGGGGAGGTGATGCGATGATCAGCTTTCAGAAAGGGTAAAGTGATGGGATGATGAGCTAACATCCACATAATATAATATGTGTATTAATCAAGGTATGTGTATTAGGATTAGAATTTTCAAGGTTATATTGATATGATTGATTTTTTAAAATTCGTTTATTACTCCTAATTGGTTTAGAATTTAGAAATGAAGCATAATATACAATTAAATCTACTAAAAACAATGTAAAACAAAAACCACTTACAATTAAAATGTCTGTAATTTGCTCATTTGTTCAATAAAATAATATTATATACAATGGGATACGCACTTATATTTTTAAGTAAAGTTTATTTCGTCTACAATATTTTCTTTACGAACATTTTCTAACTAACGTTCTGGCGGGGAAAACTATATAGAGTTACTACTTTATAAATTGCTAACTGTTAATAGCTGTACACCACGACGAATAATTACAAGAACGCAAAGCGAACAAATTACATTAAGTTAGCCTCAGTAATTTGGCTTCCTTGGTTTGGTAACGACAGAGTCGTGTTTCTGGATGTTGTAAGTTATTGGCTTTATATAATGTATTTACTCAGTGAATTTCGCTGTCCTAATTTAATGCTTTTTACAGGGCAAAATTATAATTTTACATTCTTTGTTTCACTCGTAAAGCCGCTACTAAATAGTTTGCTAGAATAAGCCTATGCTCGCATATAGAAGGTTCTATTTGCAGCTTTAGAGTTTAGGAAGGACATGCCTTACCTAAGTTAAGTAAGGACATATAACTTACCTCAGAAGAAAATTTTTCCATTACTAAATTTCAACTTATAATAACTTATTGCATTATTGATGTTATGTACAACTTGTACGTTGTACTAAAACATAAAATAGGTTTATGTTACCTAAAACATAATAAATACAATAATTTTAAAGTTAACAAAAAATTAAGTATATATTATTTAATCACGTGTAAATAGTTTTCAATTAAAATACGTGTTAACATTCCCTCCACTCAAACACAAACGTAATGAATTGGGACTCCAATAGGTAGAGCGACAATCAACAATTCAAGGTTCAACACATTTTAAAAGTGTATAAAACAACCTTACAACATATGGTGGCCTATTCTTTCAAGAAGGCATATTATTTTAACATAAAGGTATTTTTGTATTCCAGACTGACAACAACATGTAAAATTTAGCCTTGATTTAATAACCAATAATAATTCTTTTTTCCTTTAGCAACAATCAGGTTTGGACAATAATATTGTAACGTTAATACGACTACTTGTAAGGACTTACTCGCGAATCGCTAAATATTTGTTCCTATAAAGTACATAGAATATAAACATCATCTAATCTTTGATATGTTTGGGTAAGGTTATTCGTTTCAAAATCAATCCGCAGTGTGACAACGCCTTTTATCTCTCGCATGATATGGAACCCAATTTTTTTGTTTTCTATCGGTGCGAACTTGGTTCATTCGAAATATACATATGCATCAGGAATATATATATATATATATATATATATATATATATATATATAATATAGGAAATATATGTATGTAAATATAAATATGTACATATACATACCCGCTCTTCGACCGTTGCTGGGTTCACCTCATCAATGTTAGATTAGATTCTAGCGAACGTCGGAACTGCGATTTTCTTCACTGCATAATGAACGGTTGTACTCCAGATAATAACTATTCATCATATTTTTTCCTCCGTGAAGGAATACGTATCAGCATATATATGATTTGTAGATGACTCTTTAGTAAGATTTATTATTAAAATACAAACATTTCATTGGCAAGAATATTTATAAAATAAAGCGGTTGTTTTAAATTTTGGTAGTGTGCGAAGCGCGTAATTATATCAGTATTTAAAAATAATGAAAATCTTCGTGCACTTTATTTTATAATTAATTTTTTTTTAAATGTTTGTAAAATATTTATACCTAAGTTTAAGTATTCACTGCTGTAAACACACAAGTTTACAATATTGTTAACAGATTGGAAAATTTTGAGTATGCTCAACTCTAGTCTTATAGTTTTGGCTGACCTGCTTGCGTAGTCGAGTTGAGATTTGTATAGTGGTAACACTGCAAACTATTTTAATCAATAGTATTTTATGGATTTTATTAAGCCATATATTAAATATAACGTTATTCCTGGTTCCGTGAGACAAATAAATATATTTTGAGATAGGCCTATATTACAGGTAACACGTTGCAATATTATTGTTATCTAAATTCTACTGCCAGATTGTATTATTTTTCTTATACTTTCTAATACTTTTTCTAATAGTTTTCTAATACATATTATGTGTAAAAATATTATCACATTTCGACAATTTTTTTCTTGGATTCATAATCATGAAACACTTAGTAATGAAAACTTTCCTATCCTTTCACATCGAAATACACATTTTGTGTTACACTTTATGTTACGGGTTCTATTCACAAAAAATAAATACTAGAGCACACAAGTCTCCGAGGTAATGCATAATGCATTCAATTAGACCCACTGACCACACATCCTCCCAGACAATGCATGAACTATGCACACAACGACTGGCCGCAAGTGGTAAACCTCGAAATGTCTGCGTTATTGATTTCACATAGGTAAGCAATCGCACGTGTTAGCGTTTCTTGCATGCGTGAATTATTAAATGCATACTAGGTGATATATACTGTGCACGTGCGCTGTGTGTGTGTGTGTGTGTGTGTGTGTGTGTGTGTGTGTGTAAATGTAATAAACAATTGTTTGAAACAGCGTGACGAGATCCACTGCATAAATTCTGTTATTGTGTTACGCAATTGACGAAGAACATTCAACTGATAGTAATTAGAGCGTAAATTCAATACACCAATTACAGTTTTCATCAGATGCTTTCGACAGACATGGCCAATGTGTTTGTAATTTGTTCCACAATCTATTTTTATTCAGATTTCAATTTCTGTACCATATTTCTTTTTTAACAAATAATTGTTAAAAATGGAAAATTGTTCTGTTACCACCAAAGTAAAACTATCAGTACATAACATTTCCCGCAATTATTGATTATGTTTCAAGAGCAATTTTAATCTACGGTTAGGATAGACGTTCCTTTTGAGCTCGTTTCTGTAATATCGAATATAATTATTTGTTGTACAATGGAGGATGGTATGGGGCAAATTGTAAAGACAAATCCCGAGACCAATCAAAAAAAATGATGTTTTAGCAGTAACAACTTATGAGTTATACGAACATATAAAACACAAGGTTTTGGGAAAGTACCGAGTTGTGTTTTGATCCTCATATTAGCACAACGAGTTAAACTACCAGGACTCAAGTTCGGCTCATAAAGCCAACATTAGTTATTTCAACATTAGTGGTAAGTTGTAAGACTATCTGTTACTTCAACATTCGTGGTAAGTTGTAAGACTATCTCTTACTTGAACATTCGAGGTAAGTTGTAAAACTATCTCTTACTTAAACATTCGTGGTAAGTTGTAAGACTATCCCTTACTTAAACATTCGAGGTAAGTTGTAAGACTATCTCTTACTTAAACATTCGTGGTAAGTTGTAAGACTATATCTTACTTCAACATTCGTGGTAAGTTGTAAGACTATATCTTACCTAAACGTTCGTGGTAAGTTGTAAAACTATCTCTTACTTAAATATTCGGGGTACTTTGTAAGACTATCTGTTACTTAAACATTCATGGTAAGTTGTAGGACTATCTGTTTCTTCAACATTCGTGGTATGTAAGACTATCTGTTACTTCAACATTCGTGGTAAGTTGTAAGACTATCTCTTACATAAGCATTCGTGGTAAGTTGTAAAACTATCTCTTACTTAAACATTCGTGGTAAGTTGTAAGACTATCTCTTACTTAAACATTCGAGGTAAGTTGTAAAACTATCTCTTACTTAAACATTCGTGGTAAGTTTTAAGACTATCTGTTACTTCAACATTCGTGATAAGTTCCAAGACTATCTGTTACTTCAACATTCGTGGTAAGTTGTAAGACTATCTGTTACTTCAACATTCGTGGTAAGTCGTAAGACTATCTTTTACTTCAACATTATGGTAAGTTGTAAGATTATATCTTACTTCAACAATCGTGGTAAGATGTAAGACTATCTCTTACTTAAACATTCGGGGTACGTTGTAAGACTATCTCTTACTTAAACATTCGAGGTAAGTTGTAAGACTATCTGTTACTTCAACATTCGTGATAAGTTCTAAGACTATCTGTTACTTCAAAATTCTTCGTAAGTTGTAAGACTATCTGTTATTTCAACATTCGTGGTACGTTGTAAGACTATCTGTTACTTCAACATTCGTGGTAAGTTGTAAGACTATCTGTTACTTCAACATTCGTGGTAAGTTGTAAGACTATCTGTTACTTCAACATTCGTGGTAAGTCGTAAGACTATCTTTTACTTCAACATTATGGTAAGTTGTAAGACTATATCTTACTTCAACATTCATGGTAAGTTGTAAGACTATATGTTACTTCAACATTGGTGGTAAGTTGTAAGACTATCTCTTACTTACGTATTCGTGGTAAGCTGTAAGACTATCTCTTACTTAAACATTCGTGGTAAGCTGTAAGACTATCTGTTACTTCAACATTCATGGTAAGTGGTATGAATAACTCTTACTTTAATATTCGTGGTTAGTTGTAAGACTATCTATTACTTGAACAATTGTGGTAAGCTGTAAGAGTAACTCTTACTCTAATATTCATGGTAAGTTGTAAGACTATCTATTACTTGAACATTTGTTGTGAGCTGTAAGAATAACTCTTACTTAATTATTCATGGTAAGTTGTAAGCCTATCTATTACTTGAACATTTGTGGTAAGCTGTAAGAATAATTCTTACTTTAATATTCATGGCAAGTTGTAAGACTATCTCTTACTTGCACATTTGTGGTAATCTGTAAGAATAACTCTTACTCTAATATTCATGGTAAGTTGTAAAACTATCTATTACTTGAACACTTGTGGTAAGTTTCAAGACTATCTCTTACTTAAACACTCGTGGTAAACTGTAAGAATATCTTTTACCTTTTATTAAATCGTATTATCTCCATGGCACAACAATCTAGGACACGTTTTTTATATTAAATCCCTAAGAAGAAGTTAATATATTGTGCAAAACAAACTATTACTTCCTCAGAGAGGCGATGTGAGAGTTGACTTAAGTTTTATTAAAAAGTCTGTCTTATAAAGTAACGGGTATTACTCTATCTTAAACATGGATGAGAACAACTTAGGGGTAAATATGTAATGTTAACATTAAACTCACAGCCTGGCGCAATGGAGGGCGATCGGTACACACTTACTCATACTGGTATCTTATAGCTTGGCCTTGCTCTCAACATTTTGCGATATATTTGCATTGTGAGTTTATAGCTAACATCTCTAAATAGTGGGCTAGGTGATGTTGTGCAGAAGGCAAAGGAGCTGTAAGAGTTATATGTGAGGAAACCTAGTCACATGTATGCGGTAAATGTATGGACGATCTGGAGAATATCAGAGAAGCAGAATGACTTTGGATTTCACAAATGGTAATTCTGTAATAATCGTCATATCCTGTATAAAGGTTAGGTAAATAAATAATCTATGCTTGGCTGGTTTAGATGATTGCCTGTAGCAGTATTACGCTGAAACTTCTTTATATTTGTACACGTGTAATATTTATATATATATATATATATAAATATATATATATATATATATATATATATATATATATATATATATTAAGAATGTTGATATGTTTTATTGTAATATAGTTAATAAATTGAAAATATTTCATAATATATAATATATATTAAATATATAATTAATAAATATTTTTAATATTTCAAAAACAAGAATACTTTTAATGCATATATTATTCAAAGCTTTTCGCTGATAAAACAGTACCAGCATCTTCAGGGAAATAATTATCAGACAACATATTTTTACAAAAATTAAATCATATATACTACAAACAACCATATGTTTATAAGTATTCCAACAATACTTATAAACATATGGTTGTTGGTGGTACAAATGATTTAAATTTTGTAAAAATTAATGTTGGATAATTATTTTCCTGTAGATGCTGGTACTGTTTTATCCGCGAAAGGCTTTGAAAAATATAAGCATTAAAAGTATTCTTGTTTTTGAATACCGGGGATGAACCAGATGTAACTCTACGTAAGTACCAAAGGGATGATTTGGGGTAAAAAAGTCAAAAGTCATAAAATAACTATAAAATAACCACTCGGGGGTTTTTGGTAAGGCAGAAATCAATGCCGTCACCGAAAGTCGCCGGGGATTCACTGATGTGGTTCCACGCGAGTACCAAAGGGGTGAATTGGGGTGAAAAAGTCAAAAGTTAAAAAATCTTTGGAACATAACCATTCGGGGGTTTTTGAGGATGCTGAATTCAATTTTGCCATCGAAAGTCACCGGGGATGGACAGATGATACTCTACGTGAGTGCCAAAGGGATGATTTGGGGTAGAAATGTCAAAAGTCAAAGAATTACTAGAAAATAACAACTCGAGGAATTTTGATGAAGCGGAATTCAATGCCGTCACCGAATGTCACCGGGAATGCATTTGTGTGGTCCCACGAGAGTACCAAAGAGGTGAATTGGGGTGAGAATGTTAGAGGTCAAAAAGTCGCTGAAAAATATCCGCTCGAAGTTTTCGAGGATTCTGAATTCAATGCCGTCATCGGAAGTCTCCGGGGATGTACTTGTGAGGCTAAACCCATGTACTAAGGGGGTTGAATTAGGGTAAAAATGTCAGATGCCTAAGAATCGCGGGATAATGTCCTTTCGGGGGTTTTTGAAGATACTAAATTCAATTGCGTTATCTAGAGTCACCGGGGATGGACCGGATGTGACTCTACGTAAGTACCAAAGGGATGATTTGGGGAAAAGATGTTACTTAAACAAATTAAGAGTAAGCGTTTTTTTTCTTTTAATTTGAGAGTTTGAAATTTTTTGCTCGTTTAAATGACTAAGTGGTTTTTATTGGGGGGTTGATTCGGATTTTTTTCAAAACAATCACATTTTAGAATGACTTCGTCCCACCTTTCCACCCTATAACCAAGATTGTGATATCTTTTAAAGACACAAGTAAAAAATTTTTTAATTGTCATTATCATCAATGATTGCATTGTTGAAAAGTTATTTCCCGACCGTGATTCATAACTTTTCACTTGTTCTGCAGGTGCCGGTAATACTATAGGGTTGGGTGTTTTAACCAGATTAAAAACCTGTACTTTAGTTTTGTTGAATATTTTTAGTTAATGTAACTAAAAGGCAAATTATTAACTAATATTTTTATTTAATTTCTGTTATCAACTATTAATTTATCATATATGCTAATGACAGATCACAGACAATTTTGCTTTTGTAAACATTCAACGTTTCGAATTTCTTTCCAAAATTCCTTTTCAAGAGCTCAATTTTAATAAAACTATTAAACAACATAACTTTCGCTAACACAGTTAGCATCATCAGAAGGTTACAAACATTATTACGTTGTCCACCTTCTGATGATGCTTACTCCAAAGCTAAATGTACATCAAGGTTGTTTGAACATCTGCAGCTAGGGTTATTTTTCATTAATGAATATAATTAACTGTAATCATCTGTGCTCTGTGTAGATTTTTTATTCTATATTTGAATTTTTTCCAATTTTTTTTATTCCAATTTTTTTAAATATTATTCTCCTCAAAAATAGAGAATATTTGTGTTTTATTTACTTAGTTTTAGTTTATACTGTGACGTTTAAAAGCTTTACAGTTATGTTAAGGTTAGTTTTAAGGCACCTGGACCATTCGTGTCTTAGAAGCAGACAAGCTATATTCTCTAACAAACTGTCTACATTCTTGTCAAGTCACACAGTACCTTCACTTTAATCGAGGATATATGGTATGCAAAATACTAGAATAGCATTAACTAACCTGGTCAGTTTATCTGCTACATAACGATCACCCAATGGTAACGTTCGTGTGTTAACATTGAGCATCAGCATTACTCTTTCTAACGGCATAAGCTGTTTGGACATAATGTGAAACAGCTGTTATATTCTTTAACATATGTTACTGTAACAATTACCTGTTATGTGTTTGTCATTTATTTTGTATTGTGTTTTACTTTATTAGTTTCTTATCTATTTATTTTGGTCAAAGCGAATTCTAATGCGTTACGTGTGATGTAACCAAACATTAACAGTATAGACGTAAGAGATTAAAAGTCAAAAGTCAAAAAATAACTAGAAAATATCCCCTCGGGGGTTTTTGGTAAGGCGGAATTTAATGCCGTTACCGAAAGTCACCGGGGATGCAATAGAATGGTTCCACGGGAGTAACAAAGGGGTGAATTGGTGTGAAAAAGTCAAAAGTCAAAAAATCGCTGGATCATAACCACTCGGGGGTTTTTGAGGATGCTGAATTCAATTCCGCCATCGAATGTCAACGGGGATGGACGTATGTGACTCTACGTGAGTGCCAAAGGAATGATTTGGGGTAGAAATGTCAAAAGTAAAAAACAATACCAGAAAATATCAACTCGGGGAATTATGATGAGGCGGAATTTAATGCCGTCACCGAAAGTCACCGAGAATGCATTGGTGTGGTTCCACGCGACTACCAAATTTGTGAATTGGTGTAAAAATGTCAGAAGTCAAAAAATCGCTGGAAAATATCAGCTCGGAGGTTTTTGAGGATGCTGAATTTAATGTCGTCATCTAAAGTCTCCGGGGATGTTCTGGTAAGGCTAAACCCATGCACCAAAGGGGTTGAATTAGGGTCAAAATGTCAGATGCCTAAGAATCGCGGGAAAATGGCCGTTCGGGGGTTTCTGAGGATGCTAAATTCAATGACGTCATCTAGACGGCCTTGCTGAATTCAATGGCGTCATCAAAAGTCACCGGGGATGGACGTGTGTGACTCTACGTGAGTGCCAAAGGGATGATTTGGGGTAAAAATGTCAAAAGTCAAAAATTTATTTGAAATTTACGACTCGGAGGTTTTTGAGGAGGCTGAATTGAATGCCGTCGCCGGACATGTACTGCGATGGTTCTACACAACTACCAAAGGGATAAATTGGGTTGAAATTGTCAGATAAATAACTGCCTTAGGGCTTTTGAGGATGCTGAATTCAATACCGTCATCGAAAGACACCAGGGCTGGACGGGTGTGGGCTCTACGGGAGTATCAAAGGGAGAATTTGGGTAAAAAGATCAGAGGTTAAGAGATCGTTATAAAATGATAACTCGGGGTTTTTAATAATGCTGAGTCTAATCCTAGCACCGAAGTTGGCCATGCACAATCCGGGAAGGGACTGCGGGTGTCGCTGTGGGTGAATTGAGGTAAAACTTGCCAGAATCTAAAATATTGCACAAAAATGTGCATTCGAAGATTTTCGAAGGTCCTAGTCCATTGTCATCAAAATTCATCGGGGACGTACGGAGTTACCAAGGGGTGATTTGGGGTATATATCCCATTGACAATAAATCGCCCGAAATTGGCATGTTTCCAAGTATGCAACATAACCAACAGAAAGAGTCGGGTTCGCGACCTTGTCTTAGACAGAAATTATGCTACAACTATTTACAGAAATGTTTGTGATATGAAAACATAAACAGGCGGCACTGCGATAGCAGTTCTAGCACGTTTGTTTACGTCATGTCTGTCAAACTAATCTTTATAACTTGGAGCAGTGTTTCAATGCAGCCTGTCCATGTGCTTTAAGAATTTTAAAGACTGTATGCTTGAACAATTTAACTTAAAAAGATAACCGTTTGTCCCAAATTGATAATTTTATAAAAATTAAATTTTTTATTAAATTTTTTTTTAAATGTATTTTGTCTAGCTAATTGTCATATATTTTCTTTCCAATTTTACTTAGACTATCTAAACATTTATGTTTGTTTTCTCATTCTTCTTCGGGTAATTAATTTTCTTCTCTTTTCGTGTTATTTTCTTTTGTTCTTTTAAAAAGGATGGTATCGTTAGCGGGGGCAGAGGAATTACTTTTAAACCATCTGTTAATGAACAAAAATGTACTATAACCGTAAATTAAAAAAAAAAACTATAAATAAGTAGACCTTATATTTTTCAACCTTTATACAACTTAGAATAAACGACAAAGAGAATTTGTTGACCCACATCATTTCATCGACTTATCTTTATCAGCTTATATATCCAGAAAACCTATTATGCCAATATCCACAAATTCCAAGCTAAACCTTGAACTACCGTCATCGTGCCTGACCATCAGCGACGGGTTAGCCGAAGAAGACAGTGATTCAGGTGCTGTATCTAATGACCAACAAAAAATAGAAAGACTAGTTACACTTTGTAAGATGTCTTTGTACAGCCAATATGTCTAGAATGTTCTGAGCCGCTGTGTAAATACTGCTGTCAAAATTGAGTTATTATTTCTAATGCCAGTTTCTATAAATAAAGCTTATAATATGTCAAATGATATCTTGTATATAAAGTTAAGTGTGTACAATCAGTGAAAAGAAATAATTAGTGTATGTTAATTATCGTACGATTATAAGTCTTTTTAGCTAAACTGCGCTAAAATCTGTAGGTTTTATTTACTACAGTTTTCAATTAGTAAATAAAATATGACTGATCTCATAAAACTACGTTCACCTTACTAGTCACATGCAATCAGATTATTCAAAAACAATTTTTATAAAGTAAATGCAAGATAAATTGTTAAACCACACAATAAATCACACTTAGTCATTTCGTGCCTGTGAGCTACAACGACAGTAGTATTTTGACAGATATTGCAGGACGGTAGTTGAAGTAGTAGTTAATAAATACTGAATCATCTTTCGTTAATCTCTGTATTGTATACAAGAACCTAAATGACATCTGTGCGAGTGTTGTCAGTTTATATTACGATATCAGGCTGTCTGGTGTAAACAAACATAGGTCCAATCCAAACAAAGATAAAGGCTCGCACTCCTCAAGTACTCTCGTGGACGAAGGCCCGAAAAACTGACTTTCTGCATTCTATCTTTTCCATCCCTTTCTCTCATTTACATATGGCGTAAACGTAAATAATTTATGGTATTCTCCCAACGTAAAAATGATCGTATAAAGACGGAAACATTTATTTCTATCCTCGACTTTAGCCGCTGGTAGTCTATATTTTATTTTATTAATATGTTTATTGAATACATTAGTATTACCATTTAGTGAATATTTATGGCGTAAGCCATATTAAGTGTTACATCTGTTAATACATGTGTTGCAGACTTGTGGTAACATGTTTGCAATGTTACCAAATTGTAACAATATACAGCAAATAATAGTCAGTTTTAGATTCTTAAAATTGGATAGAGATGCTATGACCATTAATTTGAAAAGCAAGTTGAGTTAAAAAATAAATACTTAATCGGTCCTATAGTATCTAAGAACCCCAAGGGAAAAGTATGAGATGCATTGACCGGAACATTAAGATACGTTTGGTCTGCCATCAAGTAAACAAACGCGTCAGAATGGCTTTCAGAGTGTCGGCTGTTTATGTTTCCATATCAGAATTACTCAAAAATAGTTTGAAAAATATATAAATAATGTAGCAAAGATTGAGCACATTCTATGACCATAAGGGCAAAACATTTTAAGTACTTATTTAAGGATACATGTATCATAGGTGTTAATATGCTAATTAAACTAGAGAGCAGTTCAGGCGGTTTAAGCAATGGTAAATATTTAAAATTCTTTATTTCTACATCTCTGAAGATTATATGTCAGGATATAGTTCTTCCCAATGTATATTGCAGTGTAGCTAGGAATCAAAACGTTTTCAGTAAGCAATGTATTAAATCTATTATGTCTATCCTCGATATTCTAGTCCCAAGAGTAACTTTGATGTCTATGGGATTTTCACTCACTTCAGAGTTGCATGAAAAACTGTTTTAAGTACGGTGATCATTGGTACAGAAACAAATACAGTAGTGCATAGATAATTCAAGGTAGATGGGACCGAGACACCGTCGGATTACCGACAACTTGGATTACACGGAAATAGCTTCCTGTACACTAGAAAAAAAACTGGAGTTCTATTGAACCTTAATACTATAATTAAGAATGCACAAAATACGTATGTAGAACTTTATTGATTACAGTACATACATAAATTAATGTTACTTGGCTCTTCAAGACTACTGTACTGATTCTTGCTTGCGGGGATACCATACGATATAAATACCATACTAAGTGCCGGCAATTATAGCTAAAAAAAGGCCGATGCCCGTTGTAATCGTTATCAGGACGCCCAATGTTTTGATCGTAGATAGTCTTTTTGTTCGCCTACCAAAAAAATGAAACGAGATTATCAGTAAAATATCATCTAAAGTATAGTGAAAAATTACCGTGATCATCGGTAGTAAATATTTATGATTATCAACGTCTAAAGATTGACTACAAAACGTTTTATAAGCACTTGGTTAGGGTTGCTTAACTGAAGTAATTTTGTATCAACGAAAAATAGAGAATATTCAAATTTAAATATTAAGTTTGTAATTAGGTGTTATTTATTAACTGGTATTGCTGGTGGTAGGATTCGTAAAATATATAACAAAGGAGACAGTTTTGAGAAGTGATTGAGTATTAGCAGACTTTGTCTTGAGATTAGACACAGCCGAACGAACTAAATTCATTCTGATACTAACTATAAAAATGTATGTAACATGTCGACCGAAGAACGGAGAGATTTTTTAAAGTGAAAAAAAATCTACAAAACAGTCATTTTTGTACGTCTTGTTTTTTTAACAAGAAATACCATCATAGTGACTAATTTCATTCTGTCACTCTGCATAACGCTATTTTACAGCTAGTTTTTGAAGACGGGTTCCTCAGCTATATTCGCCAAAATATTTGTAAATTTTTTCACCATAATAATAATAATAATAAATCAAATTGTAGATATGCGAGCCAGGAGGGATACGGTTAAAAATAGGATTAAAGAAGAAGATGAAAATATACTTAAATATTAGCAGATATATTTTCAGTGCATTCAACGTGTCTTGATGAAAGTAATATCACAATCAAGGTGAAATGTCATCCTTTAGGAACATATCTAAGGGAGGAATTAAATACATTTTTTAACCTGGCAACAACGACTACCAGGAAAATTAAATGAATGTAGTTAAAGAAGAACTTTTAAAAAAAATAGGTCTTTACTCAAACACAATTATACCTATAATAACTTATGACAAATCAAATATGGTGGATAAATAAAATAGATGTATTACATTGCTTACCGAAATCGTTTTTCACCGTGATGCCTAGCTACAATGCAATATACATTGGGAAGAACTATATCCTTACATAATATTATATTCTTTAGAGATGTAGAAGTAAAGAAGTATATTTGCCATTGCTTAAACCGCCTGAACTGCTCTCTAGTTTTATTGGCACAAAACCACCTATGATACATGAATCCTTGAATAAATACCTAAAATGTTTTGCCCTTATGTTGGTAAAATATTTATACTGATTGGTATTGGCACTATAATGTCATATCTTCGTGAAAATTTTACTCCTTGTTAGAATACTATATGCACCCTTTTAAAGCATATGCTCACAGAAAAATAAAACAGTTTTTTTGTTACATTTGGCTGTCGTAAGTACAGAAATACTATTATTTGAATGTTTAATTTTTTTATTCGAAAATGGTAATTTGTGCTTGTTTGAACCTATAAACTAGAGACGTGTTCAATGGGCCTACGTGAACAAGAAATTAACATTAGATGAGATTCGACCAAATAAAAGCCTTCTTTTATTTACAATGTACAATATAGGTAGATTTTTCTGGTTACCAACCTGAGGTAAAGGTGATACAATATTTGTTGTTTTTCTACTATAGGCCTAACTTTAAAAACTTACTGTAAATAAACTTTATGCCAACCCTTTACTTATCCTTTATTATTTTTTTACAAGCAGTAAAAACTTAAAATTAAAATTTTCATTTTTTTAATACACTGAAGAAGAAATGTTGAAGAAAATTCGATGAATTAGTCTAAAAATTCTGCAAAACCGTTCTTAAACTGCAAAAACTCTTAAAAGTTTGTAACACGAAAGAAATAGAATTTAAAAATTGTGGCAGAAAGCTCAATGAGATAAAATAAATTTAATGAGAATAAATATACTTTCGTAAAGTAAGGATATAGGAGGAGTTAGTGTACTAACTCTAACACTGATAATTAAATGAGAAATTCAGAAGAAAAAAGCCTTTATCCCTTATCCCGTGCAGTGCACGCCTGGAAATCTAGATTGAATATTGTTAAAGATGAAACCGTTCATTTAGTGGCAGATCTATTGAGGGTTTTGAAAACATGTAACCAATCCAGAGGATCGATGGATACCGGTCAACACCTAACCTGCTGATTCACAATACAATCGTCTACTTGCACTCCCGTATTTTTGTTACTATGACACTATGTTTACTGACAGAACTGGAGAACTATTCCTAAAATTCGACAGAGCACTGAACACCTTCAATGGGGCGGGGAAATTTTAAAATAGCAACCTAGCGGCGGTGGATTTATTAATTTTAATTTTTTCCAATGGCCTGGAAGAAACCGACACAAGGAACGCGACCCGTAAAGCATAGATTTAGCAAGTGTCTCCCTTTTTTTCCAAACATACGTAAAAGAGATTAATACCTTTTATAAGACGTGTGTACTAACCTAAATAAAGAAAAGACTTAAATTGAGGGTTTAAATTTATTTGTGAACATTTGTTTTTATTAAAAACAATAAATTTGTTAAGTTTCATTTCGTTAATTCGTATTAAAAATAACAACAAATAATAGAATTGTAACAATCAATGTGACAATTTCTAAGACAACTATGTACTATTGTAGCCGAAACGAAACTGATTGTAAAGAGACGTCCCGTGTGGTTGTATGTTGAAAGTAGATGGAGAAATGGTGGTATAAATTTCACATTGTAACACGTGACCAATTAGCGCCTGGAATAGAACCCGTCATGAACGTGTTTGTGTAATGTTTATTTTCGATCTCTGAAGGATGACCACATCATTCAGTATTATCAGTTTTAATCGTGTGACAGGGACCATGATACTTACTTCATGATAGTATCTATTTACTTCAGCTAGTTCATTCCCTCCAAAAGATAAAAATACCAAAATAAAATCTTATTTGGTTGAATATTTCACTTTACAAGCCATAATATTCTACCTTTATTTTACCTTCTGAAATTTTTACCCTAAATCACCAGTTGCTACTAGCATAGAGCATGACCCGTGCATCGCCATTGACGTTCGATAACTGTAAAAGACAACAACATTAAAAGACCCGAGTGATCATTTTTTCTTGTTATGCTGTCTTCTGCTAATGTTACCCCCAATCATACTTTTTCTAGTCCCGTAGAGGCACACCTTTGTATCCGCATTTAATATTGAAGACGGTATTGGACTAAGCACCTTCCAAAACACTACGATTGATCATTTTCTAGCTTTGTTTTGCCTTCTCACATTTATACTCCAAATCATCATTTGCTGCTCCCATAGAGGATCATCCGTGTATCCCCATGACGTTCGATAATGGTAAAAGCTCAGCACCATTAAAACCCCCCGAGCGATCATTTTCCATGTTTTTTTTGCCTTCTGATAGTTTTACCCCAATTGACCCTTTTTCTACTCCCGTGGCGCCACAAACGTGCATCCCCTTATAATATTGAAGTCGGTATTTTACTCAGCAACCTCCAAAACACTACGATTGATCATTTTCTAACTTTGTTTTGCTTTCTCACAATTATACCCCAATTCATCGTTAGCTACTCCCATAGAGGGTCACCCGTGTATCCCCATTGACGTTTGATAACGGTGAATGACTCGGCGCCATTAAAACCCATCCGAATGATCATTTTCAATTGTTTATTGCCTTCTGGCCATTGTACCCCAATTCACTAATTTTCTACTCCCTTAGAGCCACATCCGTGCATTCCTGATTAATATGGGAGACGGTATTAGGCTCAGCTACCTCCAAAAGACTACGATTGATCATATTCTAGCTTTGTTTTGCCTTTCCACATTTATACTTCAAATCATCATTTGCTACTCCCATAGAGGATCACTCGTGTATCCCCATGAGGTTCGATAATGGATAAAGACTAACGACCATTAAAACCCCCTGAATGATAATTTTCCATGGATTTTTTGCCTTCTGACAATTTTATCCCAATTGACCCTTTTTCTACTCCTCTAGCGCCACACCCATGCATCCCCTTATATATTTGAAGACGGTGTTTTACTCAGCAACCTCAAAACACTACGATTGATCATTTTCTAACTTTGTTTTGCTTTCTCACAAATATACCCCAATTCATCGTTAGCTACTCCCATAGAGGGTCACCCGTGTATCCCCATTGACGTTCGATAACGGTGAAAGACTCACCAGCATTAAAACCCCCCGAGTGATCATTTTCCATGGTTTTTCTGCCTTCTGACAGTTTTACCCCAATTGGCCCTTTTTCTACTCCCGTAGAGCCACATCCGTGCATTCCCGATTAATATGGAAGACGGTATTGGACTCAGCTACCTCCAAAACACAACAATTGATCATATTCTAGCTTTGTTTTACCTTCTCACTTTTATACTCCAAATTATTATTTGCTACTCCCATAGAGGATCACCCATGTATCCCTATGACGTTCGTTAACGGTAAAAGACTCAGCACCATTAAAACCCTCCGACTGATCATTTTCTAGTTTTTTTTGCCTTCTTTCATTTTGACCCCAAGTCAATCTTTTACTACTCCCATAGAGCCCAACCCGTGCATCCCCGTTTTATTTTGTTTACAGTAGTGGACTCAGCATCCTTAAGACTCAGCCATATTGTTATTAGACTGAACGAAAATATACACCGGCCATATTGATGCCTAAATGAAATGCTGCCGTATTGATAGTACTTCAGTCAATTTTGTATTTTTAAGATTTTATGAAATTAAAGTATATGGAGTAGTATAATGTTTATTAGAAATAAATTATACACGACGAAAAACTTATATACTTCACTCTTTCAAGTGGCTGCCATATTGATAGCGGGATGTATATATATATATATATATATATATATATATATATATATATATATACTGTTGTACCTTTGATCAAAATCAAATATGTATTTGGATTAACATGAAAAATAACAGTAGTCTCTCCTAAAAGCACCATTATTCCTACACACAATTATTTTTTTTCTGAACCTTCGATTAATAAACCGTCTTGCAATATATATATATATCGCAATATGTAATCTTGTGTATTATTAAAGAACCAAGTCAAAATACAAATACAAGAATTATAATTGAATTTACAATTCAAAGCTTTTCGTTGGCCAACAGTACCAACATCATCAGGAATATTAAACAATTAAAATTAACATATGTGCAAATTAGATCAAATAAATAGCTATGCTATTTCTCAAAATCAATTACAATGTTGTTAAACTTTTATTTTGCTGCCCTAACATTACAAATACTGAATATATTATCAAATTTAGATTTTACTTGTATTTGTTCATTTATCAACTCATTATTAGTATTATATTTATGTATTTCTAAAGCTGCATAAATATTCATTCTCAGGCCTTTAAATATATATATATATGATCATAGCCTAATGTAAATTGGATCTTTAAATACTTGTACTTATGAAGTAGATATAAGACAAATCAAAACAATATTTGTATACAGAAAACTGAATTTTATTACTCCAATATATGAAATTTATAACATAATAGTCAGTTTAAACCTTAAGTTTGTAAATTACATTAAAAAAGAAAATATTATTTAACTAAATCATTTAACGTTAAAATTAGATGTCTACTTAGAACCACAATTATTCATTAATTCTAGCCGATCCATTTAACTCTACTTGTTTTGGGAGTTTAACCACAATATCTTCAGGTGCAACATCAAATACTTCTTCTGATTCTTTAAAACATTTGCTGCCATTTCTTATTCGTTTGTAGAATTGAATCTAGTATTCAAAATCATGTTGATCTTTGGAAATAATTTTTCCTACACATTGCACCGTTGGCCCACACTTTTTGCTAATGCGTACCAAAACATATTCTCCTTCTTCAAATGTTGCTCTTTCAAAATTAATTGAATCATGTTTTTCATCTATTTCTTGGTCCTAGTTTCATTAGGTCTGTTAAATCTTCTTAATCTTCTGAAACCAAATCTATGTTTTTATTTTCAGATTCACTATCGAAATCCAACTTTCTAATGAATCACTCTTTTCTATTTTTATTTTTTTTCTTGACATTTTTTTTAGATTTTGGGAACTGATTTTAACATTTTTTCTCTCAAATTGTATCTTTCTCTGGAGTATTCGAAGCTATTTTAGAATACCTAGGCCTTCTGCCTTTTTGTATTCCTTCCTTTTGTCTAGCAGGGACCTTAGGGTAATCATGTATCTGCTCCGGAGTTATAATGGGAGAAGTAAAAGTAGTTTGGTTAGAGTTTTCATTTTTAAAACGTCTCTACCTATAATCATTGATCATTGGTACAGGACGTTGTTTTGATCCAAGATACATGACGGAGGGACTTTTTAAACTGAGTGTTCTATTTTATGTTTAAAACTGAAGGATATCATAACACATTACTCACCAAAAGCAATTCAAGCAGAATGTGACTTAAATCAAAAAACTCATTAATCAATTTATCAAATAATAAACATAAAAACCAATAGTTTTTACATTTGGCACTAAAAATATAGTTATATTTTACTATAAAACAAAAAGCACATGGATATCCACTCTCCCGCATATCTGTACTTTAGTGAGTAAACATTTAAATAGTACAGTTGCCGTCACATGGATAATAGTACCTATCAAGAAATTGAAGGTGATCCCAGGTACAAAGAGAGAGGAAAACAGGTACATAGATAGAGAGATATCAACATTACGGATTAAAAAACTGAGAGAGAGAGAGTGAAAGAGAAAGAGATAGATCGACATATCGATATACATATATATTAATATATTAAATATGGTAATATGTTTTCTTGTAATAGAGTTAATAAATTAAAAATATTTCAAAAACAAGAATACTTTTAATGAATATATTTATTCAAAGCTTTTTGCCGATAAAATAGTACCAGCATCTTCAAGAAAATAATTATCTAATCTTAGATTAGATCTTTCCTGAAGATGCTGGTACTATTTTATCGGCGAAAAGCTTTGAATAAAAATATTCATTAAAAGTATTCTTGTTTTTGAAATATTTTTAATTTAATATATATATATATATACATATATTTATAAATTACACTTTTGCTATTACTTGCGACCAGACATTTGTTAACTATAAGTGGTTAATTGTTAACTTACACTTGGAGGAAACGTTTTCGTCTTACTACTTCTTCAGCCTCGTCAAAACCCTGTATATACATATATACAGGCCTATAACCCTATAATAATCCATTTTAGTTATTTGAAGAATTATATACTGTATAATACGTAACAAGTAATATGTAACAAACACATTCTTTAACGTCTACACGAATCAACGTAATCAAATCCTTTTAAAATTTCTATCGCTGTTCTGCGTTAAATGGATGCAGATCATATGTTGAGTTGTATCAAATGAAAAATCAACCTAAAATTTTTCGGTAGTGGAAAAAATGCGAAGGAAGGTCTTTTACAACATGGTACTTAATACTGTATAACTGAACGCGGGAGATATTGTAAAGTGTGAAATTCAGAGCTCCAATAGTGTCGCAGCAATTTGCACTCCCGGAGAATAAAACCAATTTGGACTGTTTGTTTTGCGGCAATGTTGTGATCCAACTGGGAACCATTAACACGGGCTACAATTGGTCGCTGCTACTAAACACTGACCTGCAATGTTTAAACTGAAACATGTAGAGCTAGTTTATTCCTTCCCACCCTGGCCATCTCTGAAAGTTATATTGTCGTTAGATTTTCAAGGAAACCGACATTTTGTTTTAAAACAAATTATTTGGAAAAGATGTTACTTAAACAAATTAAGAGTAAGCGTTTTTTTCTTTTAATTTTTGAGTTTGAAATTTTTTGCTCGTTTAAATGACTAAGTGGTTTTTATTGGGGGGTTGATTCGGATTTTTTTCAAAACAATCACATTTTAGAATGACTTCGTCCCACCTTTCAACCCTATAACCAAGATTGTGATATCTTTTAAAGACACAAGTAAAAAATTTTTTAATTGTCATTATCATCAATGATTGCATTGATGAAAAGTTATTTCCCGACCGTGATTCATAACTTTTCACTTGTTCTGCAGGTGCCGGTAATACTATAGGGTTGGGTGTTTTAACCAGATTAAAAACCTGTACTTTAGTTTTGTTGAATATTTTTAGTTAATGTAACTAAAAGGCAAATTATTAACTAATATTTTTATTTAATTTCTGTTATCAACTATTAATTTATCATATATGCTAATGACAGATCACAGACAATTTTGCTTTTGTAAACATTCAACGTTTCGAATTTCTTTCCAAAATTCCTTTTCAAGAGCTCAATTTTAATAAAACTATTAAACAACATAACTTTCGCTAACACAGTTAGCATCATCAGAAGGTTACAAACATTATTACGTTGTCCACCTTCTGATGATGCTTACTCCAAAGCTAAATGTACATCAAGGTTGTTTGAACATCTGCAGCTAGGGTTATTTTTCATTAATGATTATAATTATCTGTAATCATCTGTGCTCTGTGTAGATTTTTTATTCTATATTTGACTTTTTTCCAATTTTTTTTATTCCAATTTTTTAAAATATTATTCTCCTCAAAAATTGAGAATATTTGTGTTTTATTTACTTAGTTTTAGTTTATACTGTGACGTTTAAAAGCTTTACAGTTATGTTAAGGTTAGTTTTAAGGCACCTGGACCATTCGTGTCTTAGAAGCAGACAAGCTATATTCTCTAACAAACTGTCTACATTCTTGTCAAGTCACACAGTACCTTCACTTTAATCGAGGATATATGGCATGCAAAATACTAGAATAGCATTAACTAACCTGGTCAGTTTATCTGCTACATAACGATCACCCAATGGTAACGTACGTGTGTTAACATTGAGCATCAGCATTACTCTTTCTAACGGCATAAGCTGTTTGGACATAATGTGAAACAGCTGTTATATTCTTTATCATATGTTACTGTAACAATTACCTGTTATGTGTTTGTCATTTATTTTGTATTGTGTTTTACTTTATTAGTTTCTTATCTATTTATTTTGGTCAAAGCGAATTCTAATGCGTTACGTGTGATGTAAGCAAACATTAACAGTATAGACGTAAGAGTGCGAACATAGTTGGGCGTCGTTCGTCTAAAGCTTGCTCAAGTGTGAGACAAATATAGAGAAATATTTCCCATAACTAAAACCGTTATGTTACCCAACATGCGTTGATTTTATGCACTGGATTCAATCCCTTAGAAAATCCCAAAGAAACCGACTGTACTTTTGCCTTTTCTCAATGGACATTTTGAACGTTCTTCTACTTTTAAAATAGGCAATAGTCTGATTCATTTAAAATGTGTTATATATATATATATATATATATGTGTGTGTGTATATATATATATATATATATATATATATATATATATATATATCAATCTCACAAATTTCCTTTACGATTTTTTATCCCTGGAGACTTGAACGCGGGAATATGTAGAATATGTAGTGGGATTTTTAACGTTTTCTATGCTTTAAAACTGACCAACGGCAGAATAAAAATCTTTATTAATCTCTAATTTGTTTAACAATAATAATAACAGTAAACACTGCCATTTATATTCGTTAAAGCGTACCATAAAGTACATACTGTGCTACAGAGACGATGAGTCTGCATATATGGGACTGAACGTCTGTCCTGTTTATTTTTTATACGGTTTTTATACCGTTCAAGTGCGTCGACTCTCTCCGTACCTGACGCCAGAGTCTAGAAATATGTAGAGCTGGGAAGGAATTTTAATTAAATCTGTGGCGAAGAAAAATAAACGCCAGAGTTATTGCCCCAACGGCGTTTGACTAACGTTTAAAGCTATTTGTTGTTTTAGATAAAATGCAACGCCTTTACAAAGTACAATATCTTAAAGTTTTGTCAATATAGTGTGAATTTTGAAATTTTTGAATTAAATAAAATATTTCATAATTTTCAAAGCAATTTTATTGTTACATATATATACTGTTACCTTTGCTATAAATTGGGATCCTGCCTAATCAAGACGACCACGGAATAACCATTGAGATGCTGTCTTCTAAACCTTATAAAAACCGAGTATTGTGACACGATGAACATACTGGGGTGGGATCGGAAGGGTAACTACACGCTATGGTCTAACTTGAGTTGATAATCACAAGTAATGCAGTAGATAAAAAAAGCCAAACCTAATGTAGAAGGAGAAGGCTCAACATCACAACAGAGGAAAGAGAGATTGTATACACTGAAGAATTTGCAAAGCATAAGACTAAAGTTGTAACTTGTTAAAGTTTTGTTTAAAACGAAAATACCTAAATATAGGTGCATTTGTTATGTAATAGGTTTCTCTAAGAAGTAAAGAAATTCATTTTTATATATCAGCTAGGGCATAGACTAAATTGATGGAACGATCTGACACTTCTCCACCGCTTAAAGCAAATAAATATTTTATGGTAAAATACAGATATATAAATCCTACACCTGGCACTACAAATTCTGTATCTAGCGAATATGTTTTCAGGTTTTGTAGTACTTACTTTATTTGTAACATAAGATATTCATTTCCAATATAAAATGTGTGGATGTGTATATATTCTGTTTCCAAAATATATATATAAACATATATTGGGCCTACCCTATTATTGTTTTATAGGTTTAATTTTTATTTTTATTTTATTACAAGTGCTGTTGCGCCCGAAGTCATAATTGTAGAATGGAAAATTATTAATTAATTTCCCAATAAGAAAATCAAATCAATCATCTGAATTATTATATTTCATTTACTGCGATTCTAGCGCTGAGTCAATGTTTTCCTCATTTTATTAGGCGACTATCATATAAATTCTTATTTGCCCCAGCTCGTGACCACGCAACATATAATTCTCGGGGAAAAAGCACGAACGTTCCAAATTTAATCTAGGAATGGCCAGTGATTTCCCTTGTTCCTTATTTTTAGTTATTGCGAATACAAGACCAAAGGAAGTTGTAGTCGTTGGAAATCGAACGGCAAATCGTTTGAAATTATCGGTATTCGTGGAATAAAGATCATCACTCTTTTGAACTTGTCACTTATGATTACTGCAAGTTAGGTGTCACTTTTTTTGTTTTCAGTCTGGTTCCATTGAACAGCTATGGTGGATTCAAATTTCGCAAGAGTATTATCGGCGATCCTGCTTTTATAGTCAATAAGTTTGGTGGCAATAATTGTATATAAAAGTTGGCCATTTTAAACAATTTAAAACAATTATTATTGTACTTTTATTTTTACGTAATGTTTTATATTTTTATAAATAATACATAATCAGATGTAACAATATTCATTTTAACACTAGACGTAGTGAAGGATGTACACTGAACCATCCTAAGCCTCCCGGGAGGAAACCTGTGGATGGATCTGCACCAAACTTTGCACGTACCATACTGGGAAGATGTTAATCAATTCGTCTAAGTTTCATCTATTTCTGTTAAGCGGTTTAGGGGTCTATAGTGTTACATACATACGTATTTGAACCAACCTAGGCCTCTGGGCGGAATCCTGTGGATGAATGTACACCAAACCTCACACGAACTATCCTGGTCAAATGGTAAACAAACCCTCAAAATTTCATCAACTTCTGTTTAGAGGCTTAGGCGTTATTCCTAACGGAACAAACGTTTTGTTCGTTGTTGAAAACTATATGTTAAACGTTCTTTTAGAAAATACAATTCAAGGAATATACAATAATGAAATTTTCTTTTTTAAATATTTTCTATAAAACAATTCTTACGAAAATATGATTGACATTTCTGGAGTCTTCCCGTTGTCATAGAATTAACGCCTACAAAACGAAATTGAGTACTATTGTATATAAACAAACCTTAGTAAAAAGATTCAATTGTAATAAAAGCATAACTATTGATCCTGCTTTCGTCTTGGTTGTTTGTCGAAACCCGTTCGACACATCGAATGCGATTTGCTAATTGTACTCAAGTCACGGACAGGCACCAGGCACGTTCACATAAAATACTAGAACACTTTAGTGAAGGAAATGTATCAAACTGGGATCACGTACCCTATTAATGCTTCAGACATCCCTCTCTGACTCCCTGTGTTTGTTCACGAGCCCCTCATACATGATTACATGAATACATCGCTGTAAGCAATGGGAAAGTCAGAATTCCGGAGAAAGAATACAAAATAATGCATTTAGCGGGCTGCCATCGCCGTGTGATATTTTCTTTCTTACATAGGTCTATATATTAGATTCTGAATGTACCAAGGGGTTTTATAGTAACTTCAAGAAACTGTAAATGAATTATATTACGAATAATGAAATTAATAAGAACAATAGGACTTTTTCGCAGATGATGTAGAAAATATAAAATCCATACAATTCATGTTTGCGAAAAATCATACACACATTTATTTTCAGTTTGCAAATAACCAAATATCCGTTTTCTTTTTATATAAATCACTCCGCAGGAACATTCCTTTTTACAAAGTTATATACAATAGACGTTTCTCAAGCCCAAATGTAAATACAGGTTTTTATATTATCGAGTTGAGGGTTTTAACCGGGATTTATCAGTTTGCATATACACGTCACAAAGCCTTTTGTGGAGACTGTAATGCTTGCAAAGTTCTTTAATATGCCACTGTTACGTAGCAACAATACAATAATCCTTTAGACGGAGCCTTTATCCTGACAATAAAAGGTATCCTTCTATGCTGGGGCAATACAATCATCCAGGCAATAGCAACATTGATTTATACGTTATATTTTAACTTCAAAAAGACAAATTTTATCTATGATTGTGTAGTTTTTACAAACACAACATTAAAAAACTGTAAAAAATTTCGTTGGTTACGTTTCACGTGAAACAAGAAAACGTATAGAATATATACATATACATTGTTTTTCAAAATGATTATATTTTTCTTACTTAATACTATGTATGTTAATATAATTAAAGTTCTGGAAAATGTATTTTCAAGTGATTAAGGTTAACATTTATAAGACGATACCTCTTACGGACATTGCAAGCACGAGAGATAAGGTTATACTCAGACCATGAAGGGAGAGCAGGAAGTGGTTGCAAAACGGAAATTCGTCCTTTACTTGGTGAGCCTTGGGGTTCGAGATTAGATTAGAGACTTGATTCACTTCACATTTCTTGTCTCTTTTCATGTTCAACGGTGACATAGCTTCAGTATTTTTTGCATAACAATATTTGAAATAGTTTATTGTACAAATATGAACGTTGTTCGAAGCAAACAGTGTTTTATTGTAACAAATTTTAAAATGTCCAATCCACGCTACTTGTGACTTTGAAACTTTCTATTTAATATAAATAATTAGATAGTAAAACATTTACAACAATACAAAGCATAAACAATGTGTACATAATCTCAATGTGCATGCGTGAGTGTGTTAATGTGTGTGTGTGTGTGTGTGTGTGTGTGTGTGTGTGTGTGTGTGTGTGTATGTGTGTGTGTGTGTGTGTGTGTGTGTGTGTGTGTGTGTGTGTGTGTGTGTGTGTGTGTGTGTGTGTGTGTGTGTGTGTGTGTGTGTGTGTGTGTGTGTGTTCTTACAAACATAACCTCACTTTGCCTTTCCCTCGATGTCCTCCGGCTAACTCCTCTACAATCTTTATCTCGATGGCATTTCCTCGTCCGCAAGATAGTAATGGTTTATTCCTTGACTACGAACTCTGGTTCTAGACCTGAATCTCAAGGAATAAACATCTCAGGGGAACCAACCACTGAATTTCTTACAAAAACCAATTAGCCTCCTAATAGCCTTTTATGCTCCTTTCGTGGTAATGGAATCTTTGAGAGACACTTTTAACTTAAAGATTACAATTGCATGCCTAGTGAATTTATTTTATCTTAAATGAAAACATAGCTAATTGGAAAATATTAATATTTTATTTTACATTAGAATGTATTCTTATTTAGTTTATGTTATTATACAGGATTTATCTTCTTCCTAAGTTTTATATATCCTTAAATTACACTTAACTTGCCTATCTAGTGTCAGGTTATTAGTGCAGAATATGTCTCTTTAATAAATCTACATTATTATTAACACACACATATATTTATATCTACCCGATTCTTTCCTAATATTATCAAAAACCGAAAGGTCGTAACAATATGCTAACATTAACTCAATTTCAATTATCATAATTAATTTTTACATATTTTTGTTTAGCCAAGCTAAATTTCTCATATCTCAGAATATTGTAATCTTCAAACAGTTTAAAGTTACTCTATCTAGTTACAATATGCTATGCCTTTTAATACAAACTTCATCCAATTCAATATCAGAGTCTGGTTAACATTTACCCATTTTTAGGTTACCCTAGTTAGTTATACTAGGTTACACATTTAATAAAACCTTCATTTACTTTCCCTTTTATCCATACTTATCTACTAGATTAATAACGGATTTATATCCGTTCCTCGAGGATAAGCCATATTTGATACTATCAATTAAATGTAATACGGTAATTTCCATTTCAGCCAAACGGTTGAATGGAAAATCAATTTAGAATATTTATAAGTTAATTTAGGTAACCTAAGAAAGGTTTATCTCCCCTAGGCTAGTCAACTTTTCTTCAATGAAACTGATTTTAAAATTACTTAACTAATTGAATACGTAATTGTTTACTTGCAGACGCGTTTCAAAACATTCGTTCCATTTACGAAGCTAACCCTCTACTGGCGGCATCGGTTGGGTGTAAAGGCACTAACGGGAATAGATTTATGACTGTGGAATGGGTGGGTTGTTTGAGTTGAGTGTCATATAATAGAAACGGCGTTGGCTTCAAAGTGTGAGTGGTAATTTAATACGTTTTCTTTATCTGTTGCGTAGTGTTTGTAGATTTCATATTTTTCTAAGTTTGTTAGTTTTTTACTTTGTTTTAATGTGTGTAGAACATTAAAATTAGTGTGTATGTCGGTGTGTGTGTGTGTGTGTGTGTGTGTGTGTGCTGGGTGGTTTTAGGTGTTTTGCGTAGCTGGATTTAGGTTTTGTTTGTTTTTGGGGGGGGGGCAATGTGCTCTTCGAAGCGTGTATAAAATGACGTGCCAGTTTGGCCGATGTAATAGTTGGGACAATCGTTACAAGTTAATTTGTAAATACCTTAGAGTTTGTATTTGTCAGTTTCTTTTTGAATAGGTTGTATGTGTTGTCTTAAAGTGTTTGTTGTTTTGTAGGATATTTGGTATTGGAGTTTTTTGAATGTGGAGACTATTTTGTGTGTTTTTGTTGTGGTAGGTGAGAAATATGTATTTGTTGTTTTTTATGTGGTTAGTCTGCGTGGCCGTTTGATGGTGTTTATGTTTAAATTTCCTGAGTATGTTGTCTATGAGTGTGTGTTGGTAGCCGTTTTGTTGAGGGTTGTATTTTATGGTATTAAGTTCTTCATCTTTCTGTAGCATTGGTATATTGATTAGGCGGTGTAACATATGATTGAATGCAGCGTATTTTAGTTGTGTGGTGTAATTAGATGTATTATGTATGACAATATCGGTAGTGTTGGTTTTCTGTATATTTTGAAAATATGTCTGGTGTTGTCTTTGGTAATGGTAAGGTACAGAAAGTTTATTTTATTGTTTTCTTCTAATTCGAGGGTAAATGTGAGGTTTTTGTGTATGGTATTAATATAATTTTGTAGTTGCTTGATGTGTCGTTTATTTCCGTTCTATAATATTAAAATGTCAACTACATATCTATGGTAATAAATTGTTTTATGTGTGTAATTATTGTTCTGTAGAATGCATTTTTGTTCTATATGGTATAGGAATATTTCTGCTAAGATGGCTAAGATGGGAGAACCCATAGGGTGGCCATTTTTCTGTGTGTAGTATTTGTGTTGGTATGTGAACTAGTTTTGTGATGTGATGAGTTTGGTGAGTGTGATTATTTCATGTGCGAGTTCATGTGGCGTGTTGTTTGCTGTGAGCATATTTTGTAGTATGTGGAGTGTTTGTTTTATTGGCACATTAGTGTAATGGTTATTTATGTCGAATGAGGTAATGGTGGAGTTGTGTGGTATGTGGATGTCTTGAATATTGTGTATGAGGTCTATGTTATTGTCTCTGATAAGTTTGTCTATGTATTTGGCTATCTTATGTGATGGTGCATGTGTGTGATTGATTAGTAGTCGGATTATTGTGTTTTCTTTATGGATTTTAGGTAAATCATTTAATGTGGGGGCGTGGGGTTTATTTGTTTGTAATATTTCTTTTATTCACTTTTCATGATTTCGGTGCATTTATTTAAAAGATTTTTACTTTCTATTAAATTTTAGGTGTGGGGTCTGATCGGAGTGCGGTTATGTTGTTTTCAGTTATGAAACTGTTTACTTTCCTGTTGATGTCTTGTTGGTGCATTATTACGATGGAATTACCTTTGTAATTTTAGGAATTGAGGTTGTGTTTGTCACGTTTTTTGTATTATTGATTTAAGGGTTGAATGTTCATTATTTTTTATATGTTTATTGTTAAGTTGTTTATGTTGGGCATTTTATGTTTAATGTCTTGTCTAATATATTCGTGGTGTATGGGATCTGTGTATTGTGTTGCTGTTTTTATTTAATTTTGAGTTTAATTTACTATTTTCTGAAATTAAGGTTTATGGAAAAAAAATTAATAAAATTGTTTATATGACCTTGTACTGCAAAATGTGAAGTACCTTCCAAATGTTGTTGGTTCTTGGGCTTTGTCCCTTTCTTTCTTAATATTTTGTTGTTATCTTCTTCCATGGGGTCTGTGAAATTCTCCAAGTCCGGCGTTGGGGCATTTTCTTGGTCGAGATGATGTTATGAGGATATGAGCTTTGTCACATCGAAGTACTTTATACGGTCGTATTACAACCTATTGAATCTTTACCTTCTCTTGCTGGTAAAACACGACCGCTCCTGATGGCGGGCAAGACGCTCCTCTCGCGTTACCTCGACAAAGGTACGCTCTCTTCTTCGAAAGACCAAAATCCTACATCATTTCTTCCATCTTAATTTTTAAACCAATGGGAATTCCGTTTCCCTTGTAACAGTATTGTTTATTTTTAATGGAACACATTCTGCTTCTATTCGCTTAACTAATTTTCTCGGTTTTTATGAATGCCTTTTCCTTAATGCTACGTTTTTCTTTAATTTTTAACTTTTATTTTAATAATTTATTTGTCTATATATCTTCTAATTTATTTAATTTACTGTTCCTTTTCATATATCAAATTACGACGGCACCGCTGTTTCCTCAGTTTAGCAAGATCTTATAAACAATCACTCTACTCGTTATGAACCGAATCAAATATGGTTTTATTCCTAACCTCAATTCTAGGATATACCATTTTAGATTACAAATTACCTTTAAAGAATTACAACTTTCCCTAGCTAGGCCTACGTTACTCTCCTTACACCTCTTATTCTTATATTCACTATTCATTATTATATTTGGTTAAAATTGTTGTGATATTGTGCCTTTTGGCCTGGTTTCATATTCATGTGTGTGCGTGCCTGATTGTGTTTCTTTGTTTGTTTGTTTGTTTGTTTGTGTGTGTGTGTGTGTGTGTGTGTGTGTGTGTGTGTGTGTGTGTGTGTGTGTGTGTGTGTGTGTGTGTGTGTGTGTGTGTGTGTGTGTGTGTGTGTGTGTGAGTGTGTGTGTGTGTGTGTGTGTGTGTGTGTGTGTGTGTGTGCGTGTGTGTATGTATGTGTGTGTTCTTACAAACCTAACCTCGACCTGCCTTTCCCTCGACGTCGTCCAGCTAACTCCTCTACAAACTTTATCTAGATGACCTAGCAAGATAGTAATGGTTTATCCCTTGACTACGACCCTTGGTTCTAGACTTGAATTTCAAGGTATAAACCTTTCAGGGGAACCAACCCCTGAATTTTGTGAGTGTGCTCATTCAGGCTCACAGACATATATCGATATCTCTACCTCCACTCCCTGAGTTAATAAAAAATATTCGCGAGTAAAGTCAGGGCAAGTATGAATGAACCCATTATACAGGCGTAAGATTCCTTCTGCAATTACATAGAGCTATTAAAATCGAAGCACGTACGAAACTCAGTCAGATTTCAATAAATATAATTACTTTAACGGAAGAAATACGCTTTCGATAAATCCTGACTTTACAAAGTTTGATTTCCCCAGATGTTAAACAACTTTTATTTTCATACTCTCAAGGCAAAGTTTCCCCGATGTAACGTTACTGTATCAACTTTTAAACTCTTACTTTTTGACATTTGCTCCCCTCGGTTAAGCGTTAAAATCTTTGAGGAGTCTTATGAGTATAAAATGTTATAACAGATATATTGTTTACTTCATTCTCCAGCTTTCTGCTTCGTCATATTGTGCGGCTTCCGCAATGATCCGAGGTTTTTACCATAAATAAGAAGCGATCAACAGTATTAGTAAAGTAGTCTAGGGCTTTGAGTATAGTTTTATCACATGTTAAATTAGTTATAGATGTTGGAAAATTAAAGTAATTTAAAATAAACGGCGGTTAATAATTCATGATATATGTCAATTTCATCATCCTACACTTCAGTCACCAGGTGTGACTTAGCAATCGATGTGCGATTATAAAGTCTGCATTCTAGTGATCCTTTTCCCTTTCACATTTTCCCTTGGAACGTAAGATATAGGGTGTAATATTCCAGTGAGAAAGTAATATTCTTTTCATAGTTAATTTTAATTTCGTCATTTCTATGTTTCTCGGAGAAAGGATTTTTTTCTATTGTGTTCTGAATTTGTTTAAGCTGTATTTTCTTCTATGGGTAAAACCTTCTTTTTTTGTGTAACCTGGCCTAGCATGGTTTCTGTAACAGTCACCGCTCTGGTAAGTTACCTGAAGTTTTATTCGGTTCATTCAATTCTGTTGCAAAACAAGTTTCTATACATCAAGTTTTGTGCATCTGCATCCATGTGTCGATTGCATCCTTCGATATGGCCCAAAGTCAGCACAAAGCCTTTTTGACTCTAGTCTTTCACTTTCAGTTGTCAATCGTCCGTCATAGAACTTTATTACACTTATTTACTTTAGATTAAAATCAAAGCAGTCGAAAAACTGTTTTATTCAAAATATACCAACCCTAAAAATGTTCTATGTTTTTGTCTACATGACACAAAGACTGTCGTTGACATTTTGTCCACAACATTCCGAGAAACTTCCGTCATAAAAGCTGTGAATTCTAAAAAATTATAGGTTCGCCAAACTCGTTGAATGAAAAATCTGTTTTTTTTCTATCTATTCCACCTTTTCTTTAAATATTTTATTTCTGCTTCCGCTACATTAGTTCCACTTAGTTGTCATGTTTAGGATAACATTCACCTTAAACATGGCCGTCAGCAATGGTGGTAACTATTGAGGAAATTAATGAAGGAAATTATTAGTTTTACCGCAATAATATTTCTTTACTTTTACGAATGAAATTTACCTTTTGTAAAGAAATGAGAAGCTCTGAGTCAAACACTGCTGCCAACAGTAAAACTGTCACACATTTCAGGATCATAGGAATACAGTCGGACCTTGTATTGCGCTTTGTGTCGTACATATAACATGGCAGGCTAGAGGGAGCGCCCAATTGTAGCCGTGTTAATTGTCCCCGGTTGGGTCCAATATTGGCGAATACAAACACAGGATAGATTGGTTTTATTTCATGTTTGTACAAACTGCTGCGACACCATTCGCGTCTGTAAACGTGTAACGTGGTAAAGCTCTAGTTTTATATTTTCCTGGATTATTCAAGTGTTTTATAGTCCAACCCTCTCCCCTGGTTATTTGTAAAGTGTGCTTTAAATTTTAAAAACATTAAACCTTGTTCACACATTAATTATTATTTACACTTATACAAGCTCAGTGGGCCAGTTGTTTTCTTTACTATTTCTATCTACCAATTCGACTTGGCCAGACTCACTTTCTATTCAAATCTTTCTGATAAAAGATAAGTTACATTAAAGTTCTCGTTTAAATTTTCGAAAAAAGAATTAATTTTAAAAATATTTCTAAAAGCTACACTTTTGAGTTTAATTTAATTGTTAATACAAACATAATAACAATAATTTAAATTACAAAAAGTTCACTTCTCTACATGTTGTTAGGCAACGTTTGGTTTAATACACAGTTGTTTTGTATATTTACTGATTTGATTCTATTGAAACCTATCAAGAAATTAAATGTGAAACATACCTTTGCAATCACTTCAACTTACTTGCTTTGTTTACGTATTTGGTATATTACACGGATTTCCACTTTTAACACAGTTAAACTTTTAAAAATATAAAAGAAACGAAACAAAGCTATTTAACATTTACGAAAACATATTTACTTCGCTAAGATATTTTGAAAAGTAGTTCATTAAAATTTTCAATCTAACCTCCAACACAAAAAAATATTATGTGCTCATGGTGATCTTTCATCTGATACAGCTGAAGAAAGAAAGCCTGAAACAAACGCAAAGTTGACCAAAACCCTGGCCTTAAACATTGAAAAAAGAGCATTTCTTTGGTTAGCAATATTTATCATGGGATCCTCCCCAACGCTGACCAACAAAGTTTTAAAAACCACATTTCTTTTTTTTTAGGGCTATTTTACGTTATCATTATATTACATAGACATATAACATTTTTATTACATGTATAATACAAATACTTATGCAACATGCTGAGTTATTGCCAATCATTAATCAGCATATTGCAGTACCTAAGTGTGAATACTGAAGGGCTTTTAATGTTTATAATTATTATAACGTGTTTGCGTCTGACTAATCGTATCATTGTTTGGATGGTCCTCCGTTGTTATATTTAAACACTTTAATTTCAGCCCTACGGCAGTTTGACTATTCCGTTGTAAGTGTTATACTATTCAGATTTGGTAACAATACATTTTTAACTGGGCAAAGAATTTAAATAAGATTGTTGTTTATGAATATGAATATGTATCAACATCTCCTCGATGCAAGAGAACTCATTTATCAATTATAAATACAGAATCAGACTATACACAACGGCAGACAGAAATCATATGAGAATAGTATCTGGTTTCTATTAAAAAAAGCCTGGCTTATAAATGTGAACGAAAATTGTTAACAACTTAATTCATTGTGGTTAGTCATATCTTACTGAAGAGCAAGTGTATTTCTAGACTCTGGCGTTAGGTAAGTGGCGACATATATCCGCGATTAAAGTGAGCATACTGTGTAACTTGACACGAATGTAGACAATTTGTTAAAGAATATAGCCTGCATGCTTCTAACACACAATGAGTGGTCTATGAGCTTTAAAACTGATTCTAACATCACTGTAAAACACACTAACATCTTACATCCCTAAACTTCAGCATATAAAATAAAACTATGTAAAGAATACAAAAATATTCTATATTTTTGAGGAGAATAATATATATATATACGAGTATAATAAAATAAAAATAATTGGATAAAAGTTAAATATAGGAAAGAGCTAAATAAGACCAATTATTAAAAGAAAATTATAAAAAGTATTAAAAAAAGAAGCAATGAGCAAAAAAAGGTATGCATCTTAGAGATCAATAAAGACTTTTACTCTTCCAGTTTTAAAGCTCTAAGTTAAAATTCCCGCTAAATATTCTACATTTTAAATTTTCCTGCGTCCAAGTCCCCAGGGATAACAAATCGTAAAGGAAATTTGTGAGATTGTTATGTATGCCAATTTTAAATGATGCAGACTATTGCCTATTTTAAAAGTATAAGAACATTCAAAAGTCTGCTGTGAAAAAGCAAAAGTACAATTCTTTGGGATTTTCTAGGGGATTGAATCCAGTGCGAAATATCAACGCATGTTGGGTAACATCATGGTTTTAGTTATGGAAAATATTTTTGTATATTTGTCTCACACTTCAGAAAGCTTTAGCCCAACTATGTTCGCACACTTACGTCTTTACAGTTAGCCTTCGGTTACATTACACGTAACGCATTAGAATTTGCTTTAACTAACATATAGATGGAAAACTAATAAATGGCAAAGACAATACAAAATAAATGACAAACACATAACAGGTAATTGTTACACTAACATATGATGAAAAATATAACAGCTGTTTTCAATTTATGTTCAAACAGCATATGCCGTTAGGAAGAGTAATGCTAATTCTCAATGTTACCACACGAACGTTACCTGTGGATGCTCTTAATAAAGTGGCCAGGTTAGTTAATGCTATACTAGTATTTTGCATACCATATTTTCGCGCCTAAAGGGAAGACACTGGGTAACTTGACAAGAATGCAGGCAGAATATAGCCTGCCTGCTTCTAAGACATAACGAGTCCAGGAGCTTTTGAAACTGACCCTAACATCTCTGTAATACCTTTGAACGTCAGAATATAAACTAAAACTAAGTAAAGAAGACAAAAATATTCTCCATATATATATATATATATATATATATATATATATATATATATATATATATATATATATATATATATATTTATATTTATTTATATTAATATATATATATGTGTGTGTGTGTGTGTGTGTTTTGTGAGTGTGTGTGTGTGTGTTTATGTGCGTGTGTGTGTATGTGTGAGTGTGTGTGTGTGTGTGTATGTGTGTGTTTGTGTGTGTGTGTATTGGAATAAAAATAATTTGAAAAATGTTAGATATAGGAAAGAACTGAACAAGACAAATATTTATATGGAAATTTTTAAAAATATAAAGAAATAAAGAAATATGCAAAAAAAAGGGTAGGCTAGAAACAAAAATCTATACAGGGCACAGTAGCGTAATCATAATCATTAAAGAAAAATAACCCTAGCTACAGATATTCAAACCACCTTGATGTACATTTAGCTTTGCAGTTAGCATCATCAGAAGGTGGACAACGTAATAATGCTTGCAACCTTCTGAGGATGCCAACTGTGTTGTACAACAAGGCTGTTTACAAATTTGTAGCAGGGGTTATTGTTGTTCAGTGGTTAGGGTAGAAGTCAAATCAATAGGGCTTTAAAAAAATAATCCTAGAATAAATAGTATTCCCAAATAGTATTCTCTGTCTATATAGAAGGAATTATGTTACGTGAAGCAAGTTGTGCGGGAGGATTGGGAGGTTACAGGGAGGTAAGGTATGATTTCAATAGCATCCGATAATGAGTATGGTCGCACTTGGAATGTATAGGTAATATTTTGTAAGCCTGCACTTTTGGGCTGCGGGACTTGGCGAGAGGCCGACTACTAGAGGAGGGTGCTCAAATGTCATTTTCAAAAACATCGATTCTTCTTAGATATTTACTGATACATAGGATTAACTCATTATTTTGTTACTAGTAAATAATTTTTAATATATAGTATAAATAGAACAAAAGTTAATACGGCGTTCACGGAAGCGTGGTATTAGGGTTTCCTAAAGGTTAGGCGCAAGTTATGACTTTGGTAAAGGATAACGACAGTGCATGATGTTTTCTGGTCGACGAATACATAAATTCTACCTAAGAGCCTAATATTTAAACTGTATTAATGTTCAGCAACAACCGGGGTACAGTTGTTACGGAATATGAAGAGGGTTGCATTAGGGTAGTTAGAAGTAAGCCGGAATTCCAGCAACATTTCTCGCTTAAACGAAAGCGACTTTGATTTATCGGGAGCTGTGAAAGAAATTATTATGCACAGGATATGAGAGTCTTCCAACACGTTACATGTTAGGAGGGTGTATAATGTTAGGTATATAATCAAATAAACCTAATTATTGGTGGGAAGCACCTTATTCAATTATTATACATGTTCAAATATACAGAAAATAACCAATATATAACAAGAAAATATCATATTAGACAATTTGAATATATATATATATATATATATGAAACCCCTAATGTTAAGCATGCTTCATGTCAAACGCGCACGCATACACAAGTGTGTCTGTGGGTGAGGGAACTTTTATATGAAAATTCTCTTAAGATAGCATGAAAGGGAGAAGAAACCTTTATCTGGTAAGAATCGATTCTGAACCGGAAGTGTTTATCCAAGGCTGCCAATATCGACGAAGTAAAAATCCCAGAAAATAGATAAAATGCTTATTTTATATTCCTTGTACTTTGCGGAATATGCTAACAACGGTATGTAAAAGAAATGCACTAGGTAGTACATGGTGGCACGAGGTGGTATTTTATAACTAATGGTTAGTTATTAATTTTAATTTTCCGCTTTACTTATGTTTTAAGTATTTTTAAACATCCTAGACACTTATATTTATTCCCTATATCAGTTATAAAGCAAACGCAAATCACTTCACTATTCTTCTATCGATGTAAACAGAATCTGAAATTACTATTGACTGGAGGAGTGGGACTACACTATTGCCGATTACATCCAAACATAGAAGACTGCATCCAACTTTTAACAAAAATATTGATTTTTGTAAGAAGCGAAAATGTGTTTAGAGAAGGGTGTCGTGATTCACTTTATTATGATTTTTTTGTTTTTTGTTTGATTTTGTAGAAAAATTGACGTTAGTAATGATAGCCTTAATTTAATTATTATCAAGTACCTAATACCTTATAAATAGTTTCTAGAAATATAGAATTACCTATTTTAAAATAGAAAAATTGTATTTTTTGACAAATATAAACAAAATTATATTTCAATTGAAATTCTACGCTGTGTATGTTAGTAGAGAGGGACAGAGAATTTACAACATTTATTGTAAATGTTAAACCTGAAATAATTCAGAAATTAGTGTTCATTACTCTAATGAAGGAATATCCGTCATTCCTGAGTTATCCGTAACTTCTTAGGAATATCCGTAGCTTCTGAGTAAGATAAAACAAATTGATAAAACCACAATTTAGAATTTTTAAGGTTTTGAGGTGTGGCAATATAAACAGCTTTAATAGCCCCTAAAATAACGTTTTCACTAAGCAGTCGTTCCTAACCTTTTGTCGAAATTGTTGAATTCATAATGAGTTTGAGATACTGGATCAATAATTAATTTCGTTAGTAGCCGTGGTCTATGAATAACACAAAAACTTAAACCTAATATGCACAATGAAATTAGTTTATGTTCAATAATAACTGATTCCCATTTCATTTAAAAGGTAAATATTTATAGTTTAGGTAAGTGGGTTCGTCTTATTTTATTATGTTCCATGGTTTACTTTCTGCTGTGTTGTAAAATAGGTTTCATACACAATACCTATTAAACCTATTCTACACCTAAACTTGTAAACAAGATATGTTAGGACTGGTTTTATATTTAGAAGAGTTTAATTCTCAACAGAAGTAAAGACTTCAAAAGTCAAGAAAATTATAAGTTTGCCCTGTAAAAAGCAATAAATTAAAGCGGTGATATTCTTTGAGTAAATACATTATGTAATGCCAATACCTTAAAACATCCAGACACGCGACTCTGTCGTTACCAAACCAAGGAAGCCAAATTACTGAGGCTAATTTAATATAATTTGTTCGTTTTGCGTTCTTGTACTAATTATTCGTCGTGGTGAACAGTTATTAACATTTAGCAATTTGTAAAGTAGTAATTTTATAGAATTTGGAACAACAGAAGCAAATGTCGGTGGGGAAATGTAGATGATCGGTACAGGTAATGCAGGATCTATCAATGAAATGAACTCTTCTGCACTTTACTAAGTCCTGTTTTCCGGAGTGACTGTATCTCACAAAGCTGTTGAACTTGGAGAGGGATAAAAAATCCCACTTACGCTGGTTCAGTTATTATATTTTGAATTTAAACTTTCCACGACAGTTTACATGTTCTCGATTACCGTTTATCTATTATGGAAGTTTTCACGTTTTTAGGTAACGAAACACCTTGACGTATTTATTCCGCCGCGTCTCCGACTCTGTCTTTGAAATAGCTATAGTTCAACCGGTAAAGCATTTTATCGCCTTACTTACGTGCTTTGTTACGAAACGGTCCAAAGTTAATTAGAGCTTACCTAGTAAGAATTCACAACGATAAATATTAAAAGAGTTCACTCAATATCTCACTATTCTCTAGTTTGTGTATACATACAGACTAGTTTCGACGAAGATGTTGCGTTCAGCAGTGTAAAAACCGTCTACTTTTCTAAAACTGTCAGTTGTTATTATTTTCAGTCAATAGAATTTTAATTTTAGTTACCAACTAATACTTTTCCATACCAGTTTAGTTATAAAATTCAGTAAAATTTTCTGACATTCCTAACGTTTCAATATTCTCCTCTTTTGAGGGGTTTCGGAGTAACTCCATTTTAAAAACTTAAATCGTACTATCGTTTTAAATTTTGAAATTTGTACTATGGAGACGTACGATAATACAATCGATTATTATTTATTTGAAAATAATTTAACATTCGCTATAAAAATTTTAATAAACACTATAACTTTCAGAGATTGAAAGGTTGGGAAGGAATAAACTAGCTCTTCATGTTTCAGTTTAAACATTGCAGGTCAGTGTTTAGTAGCAGCTACCAATTGTAGACCGTGTTAATGGTTCCCAGTTGGATCACAACATTGCCGCAAAACAAACAGTCCAAATTGGTTTTATTCTCCGTGAGTGCAAATTGCTGCGACACTATTGGAGCTCTAAATTTCACAATTTAAAATATCTCCCGCCGTCAGTTACACAGAAGCAAGTACCATATTGAGAAAGACCTCCATACGCACTTTTTCCACTACCGAAAATTTAACGTTGATTTTTTATTTGATAAAACTTGTAACGTTTGAGCCCTTTTTGCCTCGGCTAAGTATTACATTTATTTGAAACGTGATTTTAATTGCTAATTACAATTTTTACATACTTAATTAGCCTATCTACTTGTAATTAACTTTATGTGTTTCATAAACATTTCACTCTCTTTAAAAAATAACTTTTTAGACGAAACTTTAAGGTTTTTAATAATCTTATTATAGGACAAACTACTTAATTTTTACAACAGGATATAGTTGTCTACACCTACAGGTTTCGTTGCCTTCCAAAGTGTAAATTATGTATTCACTGTCTATGAAAATCAGTGTTACCAAAACGTCTTGGAGTGTTGCCAAAACATGGATGAAAATATAGAATATTGCGTTGTAAGTAGCGAGGTTTGTATGTATGATAAGAATTATAGAAAGTTTATAAGTTCAGTTTATATTGTACTTTTTATTCCAAAGTACTATATATGGTTTCTCGTAATCTATCATTGTTTCCGTCCTGTATGATCGTTCACAAAATAGCCAACCATTCACGCACTACTCCCAATTCATCCATGTAAGTAGAGCAAGAAGGCTTAGATAGCCATTCAGTAACCATGAAGCTTCTATAACATTAGCGGCAGTGTAACGCTTATATCAGCCAAATATGAGTCCAGGTAGTTTAACTCGTTGTGCTAATATGAGGATCAAAACTCCACTTGGTACTTTCCCAAAACCTTGTGTTTTATATTTTTTTAAATAAATAAAACCTCTGAACCATAAATAACATTTTATTTAAACCTTATGTACATTTCGATTGCCCAGCAATCATCTTCAGAGGTATTTAAAAAATACAACTGTATTTTTTAAATACCTCTGAAGATGATTGCTGGGCAATCGAAATGTACATAAGGTTTAAATAAAATGTTATTTGTGGTTTAGAGGTTTTATTTATTTAAAAATAAACATTACGCCACAGTTGCTTCATATAATTGTGTTTTATATGTTCGTATAACTCATAAGTCGTTACTGCTAAAACATCATTTCTTTTGATTCCCTTGGGATTTGTCTTTACAATTTCCCCCATACCATACAACATTGTATACCATTTATATTAAAGAAACGATTTCAAAACGGACGTCCATCCGAACCGTAGATTAAAATCGCATTTGAAACGAAATCAATAATTACGGGAAATATTATGTACTGATAGTTTTACTTTAGATTTAACAGAACAATTTTCCATTTTCAACAATTATTTGTTAAAAAAGAAATATGGTACAGAAATTGACGTCTAAATAAAAATATATTGCGAAAATAATTACAAACACATCGGCCATGTCTGTTGAAAACATCTGATGCAAACTGTAATTGCTGTATTGAATTTACGCTCCAATTAATATCAGTTCTTCGTCAATTACGTAACACAATAACAGATTTTATGCAGTATATTTCGTCACGGTGGTTCAAACAATTGATTTTTACATTTACACACACACACGCAGTATATATCACCTAGTATGCATTTAATAATTCACACATGCAAGAAACCCTAACACGTGAGATTGCTTACCTATGTGAAATCAATAACGCTGACACTTCGAGGTTTTACCACTTGGGGCCAGTAGTCGTGTGCATAGTTCATGCATTGTTTGGGAGGATATGTGGACAGTGGGTCTAATTGAATGCATTATTCATTACCTCGGAGACTTGTGTGCTCTGGTATTTATTTCTGTGAATAGAACCCGCAACATAAAGCGATAAATTGTGTATTTTGTCGCGAGAAGATAGGAAATTTTTCATTAGTAGGTGTTTCGTAATTATGAATCTAAGAGAATTAAACGTAGAAATATGATAATATTTTTACACATAATATTTATTAGAAAACGTATTTTTAAAACAGTAAAACTATTCATTCAAAAGAAAGGTTAATTCAAAATGTTCATTTATATATATATATATATATATATATATATATATATATATATATATATATAAAATTAATAAATTACAAATATTTCTAAAACAAGAATACTTTTATTGCATATATTATTCAAAGCTTTTCGCCGATAAAACAGACCAGCATCTTCAGGAAAATAATTATCTAACAAAATATTTTTACAAAAATTCTTTGTGCAAGAAAACATATCACCTTATTTAATATATATATATATATATATATATATATATATATATATATATATATATATATATATATTACGTTTTATATATTAATAACAAAAAATAGAAATATTTCAAATACAAGAATTCTAGTAGTTTATATATTTTTCTAAGCTTTTCGCTAATAAATGTGTTAGCATCTCCAGGTAAAACAAATATATAACCAAGGTTTTACAAAAATTAAATTATATGTACTACAAGTCAACCATATGTATATTGATACTTATACTTCTATATAATTTTTGGCATTACATGTTTAGTGTTTTATGTACAAAGCATGTAAACAATATACACGTTTGAGCAATATCATATGGTCGATTCATGCAGAAGTCATTTCATTGCGAAACAATATTATGATTTTGCGTACAATTGTAAAGCAAATGCGGTATTTGGTTATTGTCTGTTTTTGTAAAATTTCTTTTGGAAGCAAGCAAGAGACTGATCTCAAGCAAATAGAAATAGCACAACTTATGTTTTTGTGGTTGTGTGTTTTAAAATACTTTACTGTCTGTATCTTCTTACAGCATGGTTCACTCTTTTATTATAAAATCAACGTAAATAATTATAGCCTTAATTCAATTGTTATTAGGCAATATCTTATAAATAGTTTCAAGAAATATAGCGAGACCTATTTTAAAATTGAAAAATTACATACAAATATAAACAAAATTATATTTCACTTGACGTTTTATGCTGTGTATGTCAGTAGAGAGACAGAGAGTTTACAACATTTATTGTAAATGTTGACCCTGGAATAATCCAGAAATTAGTGTTCATTAGTATAAACTCTAATGAAGAAATATCCTACCAGCTTCTTAGTAAGATAGCATTTTAATAGAAATTTAAAACATATAATACTGTATATATAAAATATGTTCAAAATATAAGTATATATATAAATAATAATAATATACTATATTTATATATGTATATATAAACAAAATATAATACTGTATAATATATATGGCAATATAAAAATAGTTCTTATTTTAAACGAATATGCCTTCTTGAAAGAATAGGCCGTCATATGTTTTAAGGTGGTTTTATTCACTTTTAAAATGTGTTAAATATTGAATTGTTGATTGTCACACTAACTAATGGAGCCTCACTTCATATACGTTTGTGTCTGAGTGAAGGGAATGTTAACACGTATTTTAATTGAAAACTATTTATACGTGATTAAATAATATATACTGAATTTTTGGTTAACATGAAAATTAATGTTTTAATTATGTTTTTGGTAACATAAACTTATTTTATGTTTTAGTACAACGTTTAACTAGAACATAACATCAATAGTACAGTAAGTTATTATAAGTTGAATTTAGTTTGAGGTAAGGTATATGTTCTTACTTAACTTAGGTAAAGCATGTCCTTCCTAAACTCTAAAGCTGAAAAATGAACCTTCTCTATGCTAGCATAGGATTATTTTAGCAAACTATTTTGTAGCGGCTTTACGAGTGAAACAAAGAAAGCAAAATTATAAGTTTGCTCTGCATAAAGCATTAAATTAGGACAGCGAAATTCACTGAGTAAATACATTATATAAAGCCAATAACTTACAACATCCAGACACGCGACTCTGTCGTTACCAAACCAAGGAAGCCAAATTACTGAGGCTAATTTTATGTAATTTGTTTACTTTGCGTTCTTGCAATTATCCGTCGTGGTGTATAGTTATTAACACTTCGCAGTTCGTAAAGTAGTAACTCTATATAGTTTGCCCCGCCAGAACGTTAGTTAGTAAATGTTCGTACACGATATAAACTTTACCCAAAGATGTGCGTATCCCATTGTATATAATATTATTTAATTGAATAAATAATCAAATTACAGAAAATTTAATTTATGTAGTTTTTGTTTTATATTATATTTCAGTAGATTTTATGATATAATATGCTTAATTTCTACCTTTTAACGAATTTAGGAGTAATGAACGATTTTATAATAAATCTATCATATCCATATAACCCTGAAAATTCAACTCCTAATAGATTTGATAATTATACATATGGATGTTAGCAAATCATTCCATCACATTCTTCTTCCTGTGGTATAACCATTTCGTGACGAACCACTTCCTATGGGCGCATAATCCTATCACGTCGCTCTTCTTGAAGAGTGATCTACCAACCACTTCCCTTTTCCTAATGGCTCATCATCCAATCACTTCCCTCTTCCTAAAGGCTCATCATCCCATCTCTTCCCTCTTCCTGAAGGCTCATTATCTCATCGCATCCCTCTTTTTGTGGCTCATAATTCGGTCACATCTCTCTTCTGAAGGCTCATCATCCGACTACTTCCCTCTTCCTGAAGGCTCAGCATCCCATTACTTCCCCCTTTCTGAAGGCTCATCATCCTATCACTTCCCTCTTCATGAAGACATCACAAACATTTGATGTAGATGTTTCTATCTGAGAAAGTTTATTAAGGAATTCAACTAGTGATATTAGTGTCGTGAAAGAATAAATATAATTTATATTGAATAAAATTTCGTTTAAAATAAATATCACAAAGATTAGAAAAAGAGATAGGATCTGATGACCTATCACA
>JBAIZL010000425.1:2202500-2237500 GCA_036971475.1 Prosapia bicincta
ATTTTCTGACGTTAAATTTATTTTAACTTATCCTGAACAGACATTTATCATAATTTAATTAACTTTATAGTCATAATACTTTCTTTTCTTAATTTTAGTATAAGTTAATTTTAACGTACGGCGACTTCTCCATAGCTACATCATCGCCTAAACCGATACTAAATTGTATTAGGCACTTCAAATTTTTCGGTGTGACAAAGTAAATAAAATCAAACGTACAATGTGATTCCGTTGCATGGTGAAGGGAAAAACACCAAACTAAAACACGTTTTGAGGTCTCGTTTCTAATTTTCAATTGGAGGTTGTGGTTGGGCCAGCGGTGTAAAATGAAATGGTTTACAGTGCAGCTACAACACAGATAGCGAAAACCTCAAAATGTTTTTTTGTACTGTAAATGTGTCATTTTCAAATTTGTTTACCCTTAATTAGCTAAGAAAGTATCTTTCTTATTGCGGCGCTCATGAGGCGCAAACGGGGAAGAGGAAGATCACGACCCAGCACCAGATAATTAACTTCCTTCTGCTAGACTTACTCCTGAGGAGGGTTCTATACCATTTACTGCTAAAGCTGAAAATAAGGATAATATAGCCTTATTTCTTTGTTGCGTTTAGGCTCTGATATCTGCTATAAGGTTGTATATTTTTAATTACTCTGTCAAGTTTCTTAAGCCATAAGCTTGATAAATGTTTTTAAAATTTTCTCTAACAAACAGGGATTTTCCAAAATATTTTCTAGTATTTTCATAATGACAATCTTAATATATATATATATATATATATATATATATATATATATATATATATATATATATATATATATATATATATATATATATATATATATATATATATATATATATATATATATATATATATATATATATATATATATATATATATATATATATGTGTGTGTGTACTAAAGTACATATGCATGTTATGGACGCCTAAACTGCTGAACAGAAGGTAATGGAGTTTTTTAGGATGCTTCAAAAACCCATGTAAGTCTGTATGTATGTATCTCTTGGACGCCTAAACTGTTGAATAGAAGTTAATGAAATTTGGAGGGATTTTTTAACATTTTCCCAAAATGGTTAGAGTGAAAATTGGTACAGATCTAACCCTACGGCTTCGCCCCAGAGGCCTTGGATTGTTCAGGGTTCAACATTCTTTAAGTCTATTGTTAATATATATATATATATATATACTAGCGTTACACAAATAATTTCCAAAATTATAAACGTAATATAAAAATAAAAATGAATTAGGCTATTGTTTTAAATAGTTTAAAATTGCAAAATTCTATGTACAATTATAAAGATGTTTCATTTGTTTTTCTTATTGGAAATAATTATTATTTTTTTATTTTCTATTATAAAATTATGATTTCGAGCGCAGCATCGCACCGGGTAATGCTAGTATAGTATAAAGTGAACTTATAAACACATTTCTTGGACAGTTGCGGACGCCAGTAATGAAGTACAAAGGAAATAAAAGACATTCTAAGTTCCTCTCTGCGCCTCGAGCTACAGGATGTGTCGGGTAACTTCAAGTGATAATGCAAGATTGGAGTATTATGCTCCATATTCGAAAAACCTTTTTTCAATCATTTCCTATACTATGAGCTTTTGGTTCTTTGTGGTAATGCAATAATAAATTTAAATAAAAATAGCATCACATGCAATTTAAATACGAAGTTCATTTATATTTAAGAATTTCAGTTACTTCTTCATTCTTAGAAATATTGATGTCTCACCTAGGTGGGACATACCTCCTAGGTCATACCTCCTAGGAAGGAACAATAGTTTTGCAGGTACTCTACAGGTGGGTCTAGGTTCTAATACTGTGGCTCTATGACCCCTTCCCTAATATATCTAATAATCTTCTTTATGATTTTAGGTTATGTCGTTTGTTATAATTGGTTTTGACACATAATGAAATATTACCATCTCCATGAAATAATTTATAATCATTTAGAGCTTAAATTTTTAAAAAATATATAACTGGCAACACGTAATTCAATTTATTGTTCTATTTTATTGAGTGATTTTGGTAGCTCCTTACCTGAAATGACCCTGTTCTTCAGAAGATTTGGATAAGGTTGTGTCGAAAAGGGAAATTTAGAAGATTGATCAAGACGAAGAACTTGTGGGCGGGAAGACTTTCATTTCAGCAACCTGGGAAAGGAAATAATTCTTTAAAATACATTTTAATATGATTTAGCAGTTTTTTTATACATCAATGTTCTTTTTATAATGTTTTAACCGACTTCAAAAAAGGAGGAAGTTTTGTATTCGATCCGTAATTTTTTTTGTTTTTTTCTCGATAACCTGGGAAGTGTTTATCCGATCAAAGTGATTTTGCTTGCACATGAAAGAAAAAACCTTCCCTGTGGTTCCATTATAGTTACATGCCAATCTGAAGTTCCTTGTGGATGGGTGCAGAATCGTTTGCTGGCAAAACTATCATAGCTTTAGGTTCTGCCCCATACAATAACTAACTTACACAAACTGTTACATACACGAAGTAATTGTACACTATACATTGATGTACGAACTATCATGGCTGTGCAAGAAGAAACACTAACGAGAATGGTTTTTGGCAAATTCGGAAGTGCAGCATAATGATACTAAGAACAAATTATTGCAAAATAAAAGTATTTTTCTTTTCAACACAGTAATTTCAAAAACTTATAAAGGGTAATTGTCAAATGAATTCAACGTAAGCATAAAGCTAAGCGTAGATAGGAAAAGTCCAAACACTATCCACCCAAGGCTTTCCATAACAAAGAATTGATAACAAGGCAAGTGACAATGGAGGGATAAGCTCAAAAATCAACATCACTGCTACCACTGACAATTCTACTGCACTATAGCATTGCTAAAACAAAACTGAAGATTATATTTATTTAGAGTATATATTAAATTTATGCTTACCTCCACCAGAAGCCGTTCCAAACCTCGAAGCCAGGACGTGGCTTCTGAAAAACAAAAATAGAAACTGTCTTAAACATTGATCATAGCGTAATCAATTGAAAACGAAATCTAGATAAATGTATAAATCTATTTTATATTTACAGTCTAAATAATAATTTACATAGAATTTATAAAAAATAATACATTAATATACTTTTAAGAAACTAAATGCGTTTATACATTACAGGTATATAGATAGGTAGATTTATAGCTAGATAAATAGATAGTCGATTAAATAGATAGTCAACTATATATATATATATATATATATATATATATATATATATATATATATATATATAGGCATATATACAAAGAAAGAGGGAGTTTAATTTATTTTGAAATGATTATCTCTTGCAAAATTAAAGTGCATTGGTGTCTAATCTATTATGCTTTAAATTGACTAATGCACTTAAAGTGACCCCTATACTATTTAGAGGTGTAGTTATCCATTCTCAGGCCAAGGAGAGGAAAAGGGTAACCCATCGCTACAAAAATTTGCCGTTCTTTTCTATTACCTGTAAGATTTTTTAAATTTATACTGTAGGCTATCTTGCTGTAATTTATAGAGGACTTATAAAGAACAATTCACTTTTATATAAACAAGTAATATAAACACAATTGTTTTACCATTCCTACTTAGGACAAGTTAAAAAAATATTTTAGTTACTTTTTATCAAACAATTACAATCAATATAAATATGTATGTACGTTTGACTGAATTAAATGGCAAAATAAGAAGCGAAGCTCATTATTAATATTAATGAAATAATATTTGAAAAAACTGTATAAACAGAAAGTAGCATCCACTACAAGTTTTAACAATTTATAGGGATAAATAGGATAAATTTAGAGTTTTAAAGAACTAATAGTGGAATTGAAAAAAAACATGTATAATTTTGACTAAATGGATATATTTAATATTTGTCCCACTTAAATAAGTAAGTACTTGGTTACAGTAGGTAGCGCCAGACAGGCCTAGAGTAAGAAGCTGCAGAAAGTGTGAAGATTACACTCTTTCTTACTACCCAATGGCGCAGATAATTTCACTACCGGACGCATGAGTAACAACCTGGTAGAGCTCCGCTAATCGGATTCGTTCCGTTTTTGCCCCTTCTTTATCTCACAATTTACGCATATGTTTAGTTATCACTGTGCTATAAAATATTTGATTTTCTTAGCTGAAATTTGTCGTGAGTTTGGTAAGCAATCACCGATGAAACGAAAAATTAGTTATCAAAGTGGTCGAATAAAATATTTCAAAACAAAAATTCCCAACGTAAGAGCAAATGGGTTTAGAGTATGGAAAATAGGCATAGCATAGTATTACAACCTTAAAGTCCATACAAATATATGTTATCAGATGATTTGTTATCCTAGAAAGGTATTCTATATAATAAATGTAAAATCTATATTGGTATTAGATCGCTGGCCTCGGTAAATAGGTAAAATCGTGGTTATCCGATGTAAGTGAACTTTGTGTAACAATAAAAAATGAACCCACTAAATTATTGGTTCTGCTGCACAATAAGGGTGAATAATAGCTATAATTCCAAACATTGGTAGCATAAAAACCAATGTATGGGAAGTAAAGGTATGATTTGTTGGCAGAAGAAATTTATTCTTTCAACTATTATTAAAGATAATGGTTATTTTAGTGTAGTAAACTGTAGCTTACAAGACACTGAATATATAAGTATGTATTTTGAAAACTGATTTGCTGCATCACAGAGCCTATTAAATAATAAAGAATGGAAGAAAATGGTAAAATGAATTGCTTATTGAGTAATAACAAAAGAAAGCTTCCTTTCTTTACAAAGGAACTATCCAGATAGGTACCTCGAAACGAATGATAAACGGAAGAAATGTTGGAGGAAAAAATATGTATGAAGAATATTTGTGTCAAAGACAAAATGAAGTAATTTTAAAGATAACAGAAATGGATGCCAGAAAACTTTGAAAATATAATTAAATCAAATTAAAATCAATTTTCACAATTTCTCTCTCATTTCCTTTATAGAACAACATAAAGGATTTAAAGAAACGATCAGGATGATAAATAAATATGGCAGGCTTTCCTGCTACACTAAGATATATATATATATATATATATATATATATATATATATATATATATATATATATATATATATAACGATATTAAAGAGGAACAAAGACTACTTACAAAAGGACAGAGTCCTGCGTAAAACAGGACCTCGTAATTTTGGTGGGTATAGCGCAGTATCACTTGCAGACAATAATTTGGATGTGTGTGTAACGCTGTCCCGTTCCTCCTCCTCTTCTTCCTCGGGAATTGCGTCAAGAGTAGGTGTGAACTTTAAACTGGGGTGTCCAAAATCATACAACCTTTCCAAATGTAAGATGTAGCTCAAGTAACTTTCATTGTGAGTCTCTGAAATGGGCAACAAATTAAATATTCCTTTGCAATATATCTACATTATAAAAAATTATTCTGAGAAATAAAATTTGTAATGTAAATAGCTCTAAACTTTTGGCATGGGATATAATTTTAACAAACAGTGTAGCCATAAAATTGTCCATCATGATAGTAATAATTATAGACTGTCTAACAATTGTGACAGACAGTGGTGTTATAATAGCTGCCAAAAAATGTAATATATTGACTGTCGAAAAAAATTTAAACCCTATCGCAATGACGTTATATATATATATATATATATATATATATATATATATATATATGTGTGTGTGTGTGTGTGTGTGTGTGTGTGTGTGTGTGTGTGTGTGTGTGTGTATGTGTGTGTACTGCTGTTTTAAACAGCTGTTTTTCGATAATTTTTAAAATACTGGTAAATAAAGTTTTGTTTACCAAATCTTTAAATTCTCGGTACAACAGGAATCGGCTACAACGGTAACTTTTAGGAAAAAACTGAAAAGGGGACAGAGAGAGAGACGGAGAGACTAAAGGACGAGAGACGCTAGAGTTGAAAGTAGTACAAATGCAGAAATATCAAAATATGCATTTATTAAAAATTATCTATTATTTTTAGATAATCTACTCACCGTAATATCGGATGTGAGGTCCTGGTGTAGCGTCAGTGTGTGTAGCAACATCTGGTGTAGGAAAGTCGTGTTCGTCAAGGTCAACTTCCTTCACTAAAACATGTACACCATTTTATTTATTATTTCTTTAGACACGTTATGCTTCAAATAGGTCCAATGTGTGTTACGAGTACATACTAACCTAATTTTTATTTCCCAGAGATAAACGTCTTTTTAGAGTTGAGATTTTTGTAGACAAAATTTATTAAATTCAAACATCCAACACAGATAAGAGCATCTATAATTGATTTTAGAGCCTACTGTATTTTAAAATCCAGTATTTCACGCTGAATATTTTGTAGAGTGGTCTTGTATAGAATTCCTTCTCTGACGAGAACTCTTTTCAACAGTAAAACTGTCAGCCAGAATATGCTAAATGTGATTATGTTTTTATTTCCAACAAATATATTCCATTGGATGCTCAGAAAATTTTATTCAAGCTGCCTAATAGTTTGCTTGTAACTATTTTATAGTTCAGAGACTTTGTGTGTAAAAGAATTTTAGAAACATACTCTGACAAACACTGCAATGTTCTTTATAATAAAAAATCTTAAATTCTAATAATACTATTTATTTATCCTTTTAGAATATTTTAAATGTAACATAAATGCGTTGCTTATCTTCTATTCAAATTGTTATTTAATAATTATTAATTGTTTATATATATACATATATATATATATATATATATATATATATATATATATATAAACAAATAATGCGCGATTTGTTGGTATGGTTATTCAATCCATGTTTTTATAATGACATATTTCTTACTTAATTATTTTCAATAGTATTTTTATAATTTTAACTCCATAGTTTTACAACTATACACCCAGAGATTGAACAAGCTTTAATTCATTTTAAAACCTGACTTAAATATGTATTTATAATATCATCCACCAAACGCATACAATCACACGTGCGAAACACAACCTACAAACAGTCACTTAGAATACATCATAAACTAAAACCAAATCCGTCTGACAACTATCATTTGATTGTTTTACGCTGAATTTTCATGACATTTAGTTATATTCTGTCATGTATTGAATTGATTTTTGCGATTCTTACTTTTAGCTCTTGATAGGGATTAGAATTTGTAATCGTAACATTGAGCTGAAAATGTTTTGAAATGAACTAAATTAATTTGATCGATTAAACTTTTTGCTTACAATAAACAACCTAACAATCGAGGTAGAGTTGTAATTAAAAAGTCCCGAATAACTCTGTGATTGTATTTTTGGTACAAATAGCATTCGTTCAATTGGTTTTAATAAGGCAAATGTTTTAAGAAGTCCAATCCTTTAGCAGTCATTTATTTGTAATTGTTTTTGTTCTTCAAGGTGAACAATTCATTCAAGCTAACATCACCTGTTAAAGAAGGAACTATTGAGGTTGGAAAATGGAGCTTTCCTGGGATGGAAGATGGAGAGTCATTTTCGTGGCGAGCTGGGTAAAATCCATGAGATAAATCCAAAATATAAATCTCAGGTTAGACATTGAATAGATAGGCGTAGGAAATATACTCATGCACAACTTACAGTCATTCCTATTAATCTAAAAAATGTTTGAAACATTCCGTGAAAGCAGTAAGCAACGCTAAGTTACCTGCAGTATCAGTGCACTGGGCGCTTGTTCCGACCCTGAGGAAGGCGGTTCTTCCTTCAAGCACCACTAACCTGACTCTGGACCTTATTCATAAGACATGTGGTATTTCAGATTTATGTTTTATGTTAGTATTTAGTATGCATGTTTCTGTTCTGATATTTCATTTAATTTTATTTATTTTCTACTTCGAAATAAATGTACAGGGAGAGCGACCAGCAAGAATCTCGGAATGGTTCAAGGAACTCTCGAAAAGGCGGCCTAAATATTAGATATGTTTTCACAAGAACAAGACAGTGTGGAGAAAGTGATTTTTCGTCGAAAAACAGAGAAAAGGGAAGTATATATACCCTTTAAACACGCTTTAAAACTATATAATTGAAAACATGTGCTTTGGTACAAATACTACAATAGTTGAGTTTAATATAAAATTTTAAGAGCATTACCTTCTTCTTCCTTCTTCTTAGCACAAAAGCAGCACGTGACTGTAACAACAAAAGAAGGCATTGTTATAATAAAGCTGGAACTTTACAAGTTATACAATATCAGCTGTCAGTTAAACAATGGTTGCATGGATTGTATTTATATTTTGCTCAATTTTACGTTACTAACAGTTAAACATCACAGAGACAAAAAAAAGGGAAAACATGGGAGATATTGAATACTCTCTTTGCACTGCTTTGTTCTTATTTCATTCATAGTTTTCAAATATAGCCGTAATTGTTTATGATAAATTTCTATTAGTTTGCTCGCGTTATAGTGAAGGTATGTGTTTACAACTTTTGTCACGAATACTTTCTTCTGTAGCAAATCGTATCCGAACAGAACGTTACAAACATTCAAAATAATCTCTCTTCTTTTACCTTAAAGATTAAGGTTATTTCTAAGGCGTTTGTCCTAAGACGAATTCCATAAGAATGATTTGAAACTCGTTGGAAAAAAATAACACAAATTAGATGTTACTTTAATTTGTACCAAAGAACAAGTTACTTTAGTAACTAATAGACCTACTTATTACTAAATTAATACTTCAATAATTAAACTCAGAAGAAGAAACCTAGAAGGAGAATGAATTAATAAAATGACCATATATTATGTATATTATATTACATTATGAGGTGTAGACCTATATATATATATATATAGTGAGAGAGGGAAAGAGGGCGGAGATAATGAGAGAGATTAAATACTCTTAAGCATATCTGAAGAAGAGAGAATATTTATCATACACTTAACAAATAATAGGTATTTGAAATGTAAAAAAAGTAGAAAGAAAGGCAGGCAGTTGTTTAATGATCTATACTTGTAGTAGGACTAGTCATGAGAAATTAATATGGGTAGCAAATGGTTTATTCTGACGGTAAGAGCCTATACAGAACTTGCAGACAGAAGTTTTAAGTGAATACAAACTAGATGTTATTTATAATGAGGATGAATAGAAAATAAAACAAAAAGTTGAAAGCATTCTAAAGTGAAAATTATTAAACAAACCTAATGTTTGATTATGAGATGATTTTTGTTCAATGGGAGTAAAAGATTACTCTGATAATTTGTGTGTGGGAGGCCCCTAGCGGAGATGTAGGAAAGATAGTGAAAGAGATGAAGAGATATCCAGAAAGAGGGTGAGATAGATGGAGAGGGAGGTAAAGGGGAGAAAGTGGAACAGAGAAACGTTCAGAGAGAAAGTTGGAATAAGGGGAGGTGATAAAGGGAGAAGGGGCGTATAGAAGCAAAGATGAAGAGATAAACAGAGATGAACCGCACTATACAAAGTTATCGTGTTACGGAGCGGATGAGTTTCTCCAGGTTAGTAGACAAAGTAACATGGATTCTACAAAATTAACTGTTAGAATGGGAATAAGATGTACCAAGAAAAATATTAGGTCTAAGATAAATAGCGAATTATAATTGGAAATTAAAATGAATCGGGTGAATTTCCGATGAAGTATGACATAGAGGAAGCATAATTTTACAGCGTGTAGAAAACCGGTTGAGCATCGCAAGGTTGACATCAACAGCAGATTAACATTTTTATAACTAATATATTTCAGGAAAGCTGGCGATGAGTACGTCAACATCTATTCGAGTACGTATATCTATTATAGAATATTTAGGCATAACGTGCAAAGCATTGTGGCGTATTGATACCTATACTTAATCCGAATGAATGGTAATACTAGCAAATATTCTGTCTGATAGTAGCTTTTTCCTAATATTTGTCCCAGGGAATATCGGCATTTTTATAATTTAGGCCTTCCACAGTAATATAGCGATAAAGAGAGATCCATGGTATCCGTTTTAAGGTTAGTAAGTACAATAGAAGGTTGTCTATGCTTAATGTTTTGTAGAAGGAACCATTTATGTTGGATATAGTAATCTTCACAAGGTTACTCTAGTCCTCTTTATTTCTAACCAAACCCCATTCTAATAGGCTTTTGTAAGTTAGGTAAGAGCAAGTGAAGACGATTTGTTACGTTATACACAGCATTATGATAAAAGAATGGGGCTGTTTAAACATAACGCAAGGAAAAACCTAATAACTTACAGTTAATGTTCTTTAATCATCTAATTTGTCGTCTCAAACAGTTTTTTTACATAATTAATAAATTTCAATATGTGCGCCCTTAGTCTCTCGACAAATGTCGAGGACAAACGAGACTCAACTTCTCTCCATTAACATTTCTTCGGTTATGGTTCTCATTGCTTCATTAATTCTTCAGGTCGCGAATTCTTTGTGAATAAACAACGCTTTTGATGTACACCTACAAGAAAAAATCACAAGTTGTCAGATTCGAACTCCTTGGAGACCACAGAATAGATCCTTGCCGGGCTATCCATCGACCTCCAAATTTTTCGTCCAAAGCGTCCTTCTCCAATGGACTGAAGTGAGGGGAAGCACCATTTTGTCGGAAATGAAGCTGATGACTGTTTTCGAGTTCATCTAACTGAGGAAAGAAATATTCCCTACAATCTTCCTACGAATTACTGACCGCACCATTCTTTTATTATAATCCTGTATTAAGGTCACGCACAACTCTATACAAGGCAGCATATAACCAGCTGAGGGCAAGCACAACTCTTTACAAGGCAGCATATAACCAGCTGAGGTCACGCACAACTCTTTACAAGGCAGCATATAACCAGCTGAAGGCAAGCACAACTTACAAAACTTAGAGTATGGAATGTTAGTAGTTGTTTTCTTATATATTTATGTGTACAGAGAGATTCTGTGAGTGTAATAATATTATACGTAAATAAATATATTAAAGAAAACTTACAAAGTTTCAAAAAACTCCCCAACTTCATAGTTTTGCTTCTTAGCGAAATCAATTTCAAGCAAAAATGTCTTTATGAAACTATGGTAATGTTCCAGTTTATTTGTAATTGTTGTTAGTTTCTAGGATAATTGTTGTCAACAGTTTATATTTGGAAAAATAATTACATATAGAGTTTTGTTTTACAAAATAAAATATCAATGACTATCCTTATAGATAATAAGATATATGGCTATTGCACATGGGAATAGACGAAACTTTAACGTTAATATTAGGCTAACAAAGTTAAGTAATTTTAAATAATTTATCTGGTGCGACAGGAACGTTTTATTGTGTCAACAGGTTTTTCATGTTTTCACTTAAATTACAACTCTGTAAGTTGTTAACTAGTGTAATAAATAAGGTTGACTGCGTCTATATTATATAAATTTGACCACTAATGGTCAATTATTTAAATATAAACATTATAAACCGTGATTTAATGTAACATGTATTTTAAGGCAGTGATCACGAATCCATGAGATTCTATTCTCATGGAATACATCTTACATTCTTTCGTTCGACGCTTCGTATAAAGATACATTATTTTGTACATTGCAAGGTACATTAAAGTGGTAACTCAACCAAGAATATGAATAAATGTTTGTAGCTCTACAAGTTTAATTTGATATGACCGACGTCTTATATTCTAGTTATTGTGATGCAGCCGGTAAAGCCAAAAGAAGGTATCGATCAGGCTCTTATTGGGCCAAATGTTTAGTCCAGATAGTAGGACCAATTTTATCTTGTGTGGTTATTTAAAGACAAATATGTGGTTGCAATTACCCTAAGCTAAATATTTATAGACAGGTAAACTTCTACTATAATGATTCGTTAAGTCCAAAGGCAGAGGTTCTGCCATCTATCTTGGTGCAACCCTCAAGACAGAAGGTGAAGCCATCAAGGTGACACAATTAAGGCAGTAGGTGCTACCATCTAGGTACTACTCTAGAGACAGGAGCTGCAGCCATCGAGGTGGACTTTTTAATGCAGGTAGTGCTACAATCTAGGTGACACTCTCAAAACAGAATCTGGAGCTATTTAGGTGTCATTCTTAAAATATGAGGTGCTCCCGTCTAGGGTTCATTCTCAAGACAGGAGGTGCATACATCGGAGTAGCTTTCTTAAAGAATGAGGCGCAACCATCAAGGTGCCACTCTCAAGACTGGAGTTGCATACATCGGCGTGGCCCTCTTAAGGCATGAGGTGCAAACATCAAGGTGGTCCTCTCAAGGTGGGAGGTGGTGCCATCTAGGTATCTCCTTCAGGACAGAGGGTGGTCCCATCGAGGTGGCACTCTTAAAGCAGAAAGTGCTGCCATCTAGGTACCATTTTCAAGGCAGAATTTCAAGCCATCGAGATGGCTATCTCAAAGCAGGAGGTGCTGCATCTAGGTGCTACTTTCAAAAGAGCAGCTGCATCTATTGAGGTGGCACTTTTAAGTCAGGAGGTGCTGCCATCCAAGTAACACTCTCAAAACAGGCAATCAACCATCGATGTTACAATGTTAAGGCAGGAGTTGCTACCACCTAGGTGCCACTCTCAAGACAGAATCTTCAGCCTTCAAGATAACCCAATTAAGGCAGCACGTACTGGAATCTAGGTGCCACTCTCAAGACAGGCAGTATCGAAGTGGCCCTCTTAAATAAGAAGTAGCTGCATCTAGCTGCTACTTTCAAAACAGAACGTGCCGTTTAAGAGGTGGACGTTTAAGTCAAGAGGTGGTGCCATCTAAGAGCCAATCTCAAGACAAGAAATCTAACCATCGAGGTGGCACTCTTAAGCCAGGAAGTGCTACCATCTAGGTGACACTCTCAAGGCAGAATCTGCAGCCATCAAGGCAGGGGTGGCAGGAGGTCCACTAAATAGTAATTACAATAAAAATGTAAGTAAGAAGGACTTTAAAACTTTTTTCTACGATAGCCAACTTCAAACCTACTCGTGTATAGACAATTCTCCAGTTCACGAAGACGTTGGGCTAGGTTCAATCTCTACATGGATGGTTGTTGATGTACAATAATGTCGGCTAGTTGGACCGAAGCCAAGTACAACTCCACTAGTTTGGTGATCCTATGGACGGTTGTTGATGTACAATAATGTCGGCTAGTTGGACCGAAGCCAAGTACAACTCCACTAGTTCGGTGATTCTATGGATGGTTGTTGATGTACAATAATGTCGGCTAGTTGGACCGAAGCCAAGTACAACTCCACTAGTTTAGTGATCCTATGGATGGTTGTTGGTGTACAATAATGTCGGCTAGTTGGACCGAAGCAAAGTACAACTCCACTAGTTCACCGATATATGGATGGTTGTTGATGAACAATAATGTCGGCTAGTTGGACCGAAGCCACGTACAACTTCACTAGTTCAGTGATCCTAAGGATGGTTGTTGATGTATAATCATGTCGGCTAGTTGGACCGAAGCCAACTAAAACTTCACTAGTTCACCGATCTATGGATGGTTGTTGATGTACAATAATATCGGCTAGTTGGACCGAAGCCAAGTACAACTCCACTAGTTCGGTGATCCTATGGATGGTTGTTGGTGTACAATAATGTCGGCTATTTGGACCGAAGCCAACTACAACTCCACTAGTTTGGTGATCCTATGGATGGTTGTTGGTGTACAATAATGTCGGCTAGTTGGACCGAAGCCAACTACAACTCCACTAGTTTGGTGATTCTATGGATGGTTGTTGGTGTACAATAATGTCGGCTAGTTGGACCGAAGCCAAGTACAACTCCACTAGTTTAGTGATCCTATGGATGGTTGTTGATGTACAATAATGTCGGCTAGTTGGACAGAAGCCAAGTACAACTCCACTAGTTTAGTGATCCTATGGATGGTTGTTGATGAACAATAATGTCGGCTAGTTGGACCGAAGCCACGTACAACTCCACTAGTTCGATGATCCTATGGATGGTTGTTGATGTACAATAATGTCGGCTAGTTGGACCGAAGCCAACTACAACTCCACTAGTTTGGTGATCCTATGGATGGTTGTTGCTGTACAATAATATCGGCTAGTTGGACCGAAGCCAACTACAACTCCACTAGTTTGGTGATCCTATGGATCGTTGTTGATGTACAATAATGTCGGCTAGTTGGACCGAAGCCAACTACAACTCCACTAGTTTAGTGATCCTATGAATGGTTGTTGATGTACAATTATGTCGGCTAGTTGGACCGAAGCAAAGTAGAACTCCACTAGCTCACCGATCTATGGATGGTTGTTGATGTACAATTATGTAGGCTAGTTGGACCGAAGCCAAGTGGAACTATACTAGTTCACCGAGCCACGGATGGTTGTTGATGTACAATAAAGTCGGAAAGTTGGACCGAAGCCAAGTACAACTCCGCTAGTTCGGTGATCTAAGGGCGGACTGGAATATTGCTGGGCAGGTGATCTCAGCGCAAAGGGTGAGAGAGGTGATTCTGTCTTTTGAGCCTTTTAAAGCGCCTGGATTAGATAATGTTACTCTAGCACTACTACAAAATTGCTTGGAGGAAATAATAGGGCCACTAACAGGATTACTCAGAAGCTGTGTTAGCTTGGGTTACACGCACGGGCAGTGGCTCTAAAAGAAAGTTATCTTTATCCCCAAACCGGGGAGGAAAGGTTACACAGAGGTTAAGGACTTCAGACCTATCAGCCTTACAACTTTCTTGTTAAAGACATTGGAAAGGCTGGTGGACCACTATTTGAAGGAGGGACCTTTGAAGCAGTATCCACTTCATCAGGACCAACACGCCTACCGAACTGGTAGGTCAGTGGAGACTGCGCTGTTGTCGGTCGTGGACTTTATTGAGGGTCAGACCAACAACAAGGGGATATGTATTGGGATTTTCTTGATGTGGAGGGAGCTTTTAATAGTACCTCTAGACTAGCCATCAAGAGAGCAGCTATGGATCACGGGATTTTTGATTTAATTATAAATTGTATTATGAGTTCCTTGGAAAACCGGATAAATACTGCATCCTGGATGGGGTGCACGATAAATGGGATGGTCTCGGAGAGCTGCCCGCAGGGTGGAGTGTTATTCCCTTTGCTGTGGAGCCTTGTAGTGGACGGCCTACTAAGGACGCTCAGTGGAATGCGTGTCAAGTTGGTAGGATATGTGGATGACATAGCTATCCTTCTTAGGGGACCATTTTAAGAGGTCCTCAAAGACCTGCTTCAGGAGGCACTCAAGGTAACAGAAGCATGGTGCAGGGAGAATGCACTATGCATTCAAGGAGAGAAATCTGTGGCACTCATCTTCACTAGGCGATATAAAACTAAATCGCTGGAGATGATGGAAGTTGGTAATACCAAAATAAGCTACGTTGAGAGCGCTAAATATCTGGGAGTTATTCTGGATAGGAGGCTACTCTGGCGTGAGCACAAAAAGCCATAGCTACGTTCTGGCAATGCAGAGGAGCAATAAGAATGAGATGGGGTTTGGGTCCCCGTAGATGAACTGGATTTATTCCGCCATTGTGGTGCCGAGGTTGGTCTTTGCCTCAGTCGTCTGGTGGGACAGGGCACAGAAAGAAACAAGTAAAAGAATGCTGGACCGCGCGCAGGGGCTCTTCCTTAGAAGCATAACTCCTACAAGGAGAAGCACACCATGTGCGGTCATGAGAGTTATGTTGGGATTTCCATCCTTGAGTCTTCAAATTAGGATGGAGGTTATGAAAACTGTATACCGGCTACGTTGTACCGGGCAGTGGAAGACAAGTAGCAAACGTCATAAACAGCTATTTGGGGATTCACTGAAGGAGCTCTGGATAGAACCTCAGGATAAGATACGGTCTCTTAAAAGGGAAAAAGAAAACTACAAAATCCATATTCCTGCAAGAGACCCAGACATTGTGAATTCTGGTTCACCGATGGGTCCAAGATGAAGGAAGGAGTGGGAGCAGGATTTAGTGGACCGAGACACCAAGACAGATTTTGTCATGGCCTGGAGGACTACAACTCTGTCTTCTAGAGGGAGGTGCTCGCGATCAAACTATGTGCTGAGGAAATAATAGGGTCTGGCAGGAGGGGCAAGACCATCTGGATTTGCTCGGACCGTCAGGCAGCTCTGAAGGCTTTAGGTAAGGCTGGTACCAGCTCTAGGCTGGTGGCTGAGACGATAGCTTCTCTAGCAGAGCTGAGTAAGTATAATTCACTCAACCTAACCTGGATTCCAGGACATTCTGGCTGGATAGGGAATAAGAGAGCTGACGCCTTAGCAAAACAAGGGTGTATAACTCAAGGACCGTTGCTGAGGGCAGTGAGCATGCCGCCTCAGGAGGGGCGCAAGAGGATCACGGCACATATAGACAGGTTGTGCAGGGAAGAATGGAATGTAACCTTGGGGTGTAACAAATCCAAGGTACTGTGGGGTTACTCAGGAGATTTTGGGTGCAAAGAACTACTCTCCTTAAGTAGACATCAACTCAGAGCTACTATAGAGCTGGTTACAGGCCATGGGAATCTGAGGGGGTTCCAATACAAAATTGGAAAATCTAGGTCCCCTGTGTGCAAGAGATGCGACGAGGACCAAGAGGAAAGCCCAATCCAAGTTCCTGTGAGAATCCCTGTGAGTGCCCTGCTTTGGGAGCTGCAAGGATAAAGTGGTTTGGCTGGCAGGTATGTACACCAGAGGATATCAGAAGATTCAGCATCAGGTGGGTACTTAATTTCTGCAAAGAGGTAGGTATCCACTAAGCTAGACCTGTGGTCGAGTTTTAGTAATAATAATAATAATAATAATAGTTCGCCGATCCTATGGATGGTTGTTCATGCACAACAATGTCGGCAAGTTGGACCGAAGCCAAGTGGAACTCCACTAGTTCGGGGATCTATGGATGGTTGTTGATGTTCAATAATGTCGGTTAGTTGGACTGAAACCAAGTACAACTACACTAGTTCGGTGATCTATGGATGGTTGTTGATGTACAATAATGTCGGCTAGTTGGACCGAAGCCAAGTACAACTCCACTAGTTCGGTGATCTATGGATGGTTGTTGATGTACAATAATGTTGGCTAGTTGGACCGAAGCAAAGTACAACTCCACTAGTTCACCGATATATGGATGGTTGTTGATGAACAATAATGTCGGCTAGTTGGACCGAAGCCACGTACAACTCCACTAGTTCAGTGATCCTAAGGATGGTTGTTGATGTATAATCATGTCGGCTAGTTGGACCAAAGCCAAGTAAAACTTCACTAGTCCACCGATCTATGGATGGTTGTTGATGTACAATAATATCGGCTAGTTGGACCGAAGCTAAGTACAACTCCACTAGTTCGCCGATCTATGGATCGTTGTTGATGTACAATAATGTCGGCTAGTTGGACCGAAGCTAAGTACAACGCCACTAGTTCACCGATCTATGGATGGTTGTTCATGAACAATAATGTCGGTTAGTTGGACCGAAGCCAAGTACAACTCGACTAGTTCGCCAATTAAGGCAGAAGGTACTGGAATCTAGGTTGCACTCTTAAAATAAGAGATGAATCCATCGAAGTGGTCCTCTTAAGGCAGGAGGTTCTAGAACCCTAGGTGACACTCTCACAACAGACTCTGCAGCCATCTAGGTGCCACTCTTAAGATAGAAGGTGCATACATCGGAGTGGTCCTCTTAAGGCATGTGCTGCAACTATTGAGGTGGTCCTCTCAAGGCGGGAGGTGGTGCAATCCAGGTATCACGTTCAAGGCAGAGGGTGGACCCAACGAGGTGGCACTCTTAAAGCAGAAAGTGCTGCCATTTTGGTACCATTTTTAAGACAGAATTTCAAGCCTTCGAGGTGACTGACTCAAAACAGAAAGTGCTGCATCTAGGTGCTACTTTCAAAACAGAAGCTGCATCTATTAAGGTGGCTTTTATAAATCAGAAGGTGTCTTAAGGCTAGAGGAGGTACCATCTATGTGCCGCTCTCAAGACAGAATCTTCAGCCTCCAAGATAACCCAATTAGGGCGGCAGGTACTGGAATCTAGGTGCCACTCTCAAGACAGGAGGTGCAGTATCGAGATGGCCCTCTCAAATAAGGAGGTTCTGTATCTAGCTGCTACTTTCAAAACAGAATGTGCATCTATTGAGGTGGCCGTTTGAGTTAAGAAGAGGTGCCATCTAAGGGCCACTCTCAAAACAGGAAATCCAACCATAATGGTGGCCATTTTAAGGCAGGACGTGCTACCGTGTAGGTGACACTCTCAAGGCAGAATCTGCAGCCATCAAGGCAGGGCATCAAGGCAGGGGTGGCAGAAGGTCCACTAAATAGTCATTACTATGCTAATGTAAGTAAGACGGACGTTAAAATTTTTTCTACGATAGCGAACTTCAAACCTGCTCGTGTATAGAAAATTCACCAGTTCACGAAGACAATGGCTTAGGTTCAATCTCTACATGGATGGTTGTTGATGTACAATAATGTCGGCTAGTTGGACTGAAGCCAAATACAATTCCACTAGTTTGGTGATCCTATGGATGGTTGTTGATTTACAATAATGTCGGTTATTTGGACCGAAGCCAATTACAACTCCAATAGTTCGGCTAGTTGGACCGAAGCCAAGTACAACTCCACTAGTCCAGTGATCATATGGATGGTTGTTGATGTACAATAATGTGGGCTAGTTGGAATGAAGCCAAATACTACTCCAATAGTTCAGTGATCCTATGGATGTTTGTTGATGTACAATAATATCGCTTAGTTATACCGAAGCCAAGTACAACTCCACTAGTTTGGTGATCCTATGGATGGTTGTTGATTTACAATAATGTCGGTTATTTGGACCGAAGCCAAGTACAACTCCAATAGTTCGGCTAGTTGGACCGAAGCCAAGTACAACACCACTAGATCGGTGATCCTATGGATAGCTGTTGATGTATAATCATGTCGGCTAGTTAAACCGAAGTCAAGTGGAACTCCATTAGTTCACCGGTCTATGGATGGTTGGTGATGTACAATAATGAAGACTAGTTGGACCGAAGCCAAGTAGAACTCCACTAGTTCACCGATGTATGGATGGTTGTTGATGTAGAATAATGTCGGCTAGTTGGACCGAAGCCAAGTAGAACTCACTACTTCACCGATCTATGGATGGTTGTTGATGTAAAATCATGTCGGCTAGTTGGACCGAAGCCAAGCGGAACTCCATTAGTTCACCGATGTATGGATGGTTGGAGATGTATAATCATGTCGGCTGGTTGAACCGAAGTCAAGTGGAACTCCATTAGTTCACCGATCAATGGATGGTTGTTGATGTATAATCATGTCGGCTAGTTGACATTATTGTACATCAACAACCATCCATAGATCGGTGAACTAATGGAGTTCCACTTAACATCGGTTAAACTAGCCGACATGATTATACGTCTCCAACCATCCATACATCGGTGAACTAATGGAGTTCCACTTGGCTTCGGTCCAACTAGCCGACATGATTATACATCAACAACCATCCATAAGATGACCGAACCAGTAGAGTTCCACATGCCTTCGGTCCTACTAGCCGACATGATTATACATCAACAACCATCCATAGATCTGTGAACTAATGGAGTTCCACTTGGCATCGATTCAAATAGCCGTTAATATTGTACATCAACATCCATTCATTGATCGGTGAACTAATGGAGTTCCACTTAACTTCGGTTCAACTAGCCGACATGATTATACATCTCCAACCATCAATACATCGGTGAACTAGTGGAGTTCTACTTGGCTTCGGTCCAACTAGTCGACATAATTGTACATTAAAAACCCTCCATAGATCGGTGAACTAATGGAATTCCACTTGACTTCGGTTCAACTAGCCAACATGATTATACATCAACAACCATCCATAGATCGGTGAACTAATGGAGTTCCACTTAACTTCGGTTCAACTAGCCGACATGATTATACATCTCAACCCATCAATACATCGGTGAACTAATGGAGTTCCACTTGGCTTTGGTCCAACCAGCCGACATGATTATACATCAACAATTATCCATAAATCTGTGAACTAATGGAGTTCCACTTAACTTCGGTTCAACCAGCCGACATGATTATACGTCTCCAACCATCCATACATAGGTGAACTAATGGATTTCCACTTGGCTACGGTCTAACTAGCCGACATGATTATACATCAACAACCATCTATACGATGACCGAACTAGTGGAGTTGCACTTGACTTCGGTCCTACTAGCCGACATGATTTTACATCAACAACCATCCATAGATTACCGAACTAGTGGAGTTGTACTTGGCTTTGGTAAAACTAGCTGTCGTTATTCTACATCAACAACCATCCATAGATCGGTGAAATAGTTGAGTTCCACTTGGCATCGATTCAAATAGCCGACATGATTAGGATAACCGAACCAGTGGAGTTGTACTTGGCTTCGATCCAACTAGCCCATATTATTGTACATCAACAACCTTCCGTCGATTGGCGAGCTAGTGAATTTCTACTAGGCTTCAATCCAACTATCCGACATGATTTTACATCAACAACCATCCATAGGTCACCAAACTAGTGGAGTTGTACTTTGCTTCGGTCCAACTAGCCGACATTATTGTACATCAACAACCATCCATAGATCGGTGAACTAGTGAGTTCTACTTTGCTTCGGTCCAACTAGCTGACATTATTGTACATCAACAACCATCCATAGATCGGTGAACTAGTAGAGTTCTACTTGGTTTCGGTCCAACTAGCCGACATTATTCTACATCAACAACCATCCATACATCGGTGAACTAGTGGAGTTCTACTTGGCTTCGGTCCAACTAGTCGACATTATTGTACATCAACAACCATCCATAGAACGGTGAACTAATGGAGTTACACTTTGCTTCGGTCCAACTAGCCGACAGGATTATACATCAATAACCATCCATAGACCGCTGAACTAATGGATTTCCCCTTGACTTCGGTTTAACTAGCCGACATGATTATACATCAACAACCATCAATAGGATTACCGATCTAGTGGTGTTGTACTTGGCTTCGGTCCAAATAATCGACATTATTGTAAATCAACAACCATCCATAGGATCACCAAACTAGTGGAGTTGTACTTGGCTTCGGTCCAACTAGGCGACATTATTGTACATCAACAACCATCCATGTAGAGATTGAACCTAAGCCATCGTCTTCGTGAACTGGTGAATTTTCTATACACGAGCAGGTTTGAAGTTCGCTATCGTAGAAAAAAGTTTCAAAATCCGTCTTACTTACATTAGCATAGTAATTACTATTTAGTGGACCTCCTGCCACACCTGCCTTGATGCCCTGCCTTGATGGCTGCAGATTCTGCCTTAAGAGTGTCACCTACATGGTAGCACGTGCTGCCTTAAAAGGGTCACCATGATGGTTGGATTTCCTGTTTTGAAAGTGGCCCTTAGATTTCACCTTTTCTTAACTCAAACGGCCACCTCAATAGATGCACATTCTGTTTTGAAAGTAGCAGCTAGATACAGAACCTCCTTATTTGAGAAGGCCATCTCGATACTGCACCTCCTGTCTTGAGAGTGGCACCTAGATTCCAGTACCTGCTGCCCTAATTGGGTTATCTTGAAGGCTGAAGATTCTGTCTTGAGAGTGGCACATAGATGGTAGCTCCTCTTGCCTTAAGACTCTTGGATGACATCACTCCCTGATTTATAAATGCCACCTTATTAGATGCAGCTTCTGTTTTGAAAGTAGCACCTAGATGCAGCACTTCCTGTTTTAAGTCAGTCACATCGAAGGCTTGAAATTCTGACTTAAAAATGGCACCAAAATGGCAGCACTTTCTGCTTTAAGAATGCCACCTCGATGGGTCCACCCTCTGCCTTGAACGTGATACCTGGATTGCACCACCTCCCGCCTTGAGAGGACCACCCCGATGGTTGCACCACTTGCCTTAAGAGGGCTACTCCGATGTATGCACCTTCTTTCTTAAGAGTGGCACCTAGATAGCTGCAGAGTCTGTCGTGAGAGTGTCACCTAGGTTCTAGAACCTCCTGCCTCAAGAGGACCACCTCGATGGATTCACCTCTTATTTTAAGAGTGCAACCTAGATTCCAGTACCTTCTGCCTTAAATGGCGAACTGGTGGAGTTGTACTTGGCTTCGGTCCAACTAGCCGGCATTATTGTTCATGAAAATCAGTTGGACCAAAGCCAAGTGGAACTCCATTAGTTCACCGATGTATGGATGGTTGTTGATGTAGAATAATGTCGGCTAGTTGGACCGAAGTCAAGTAGAACTCCACTAGTTCACCGATCTATGGATGGTTGTTGATGTACAATAATGTCGGCTAGTTGGATCGAAGCCAAGTACAACTCTACTAGTTCGGTGATCCTATGGATGGTTGTTGATGTACAATAATGGCGACTAGTTGGACTAAAGCCAAGTAGAAATCCACTAGTTCACCGATTTATGAATGGTTGTTGATGTACAATAATGTCGGCTAGTTGGATCGAAGCCAAGTACAACTCTACTAGTTCGGTGATCCTATGGATGGTTGTTGATGTACAATAATGTCGGCTAGTTGGACCGAAGTCAAGTAGAACTCCACTAGTTCACCGATCTATGGATGGTTGTTGATGTACAATAATGTCGGCTAGTTGGATCGAAGCCAAGTACAACTCTACTAGTTCGGTGATCCTATGGATGGTTGTTGATGTACAATAATGTCGGCTAGTTGGACCGAAGTCAAGTAGAACTCCACTAGTTCACCGATCTATGGATGGTTTTTGATGTACAATAACGACAGCTAGTTGGACCGAAGCCAAGTACAAATCCATTAGTTCAGTGATCATATGGATGGTTATTGATGTACAATAATATCTGCTAGTTAGACCCAAGCCAGGTAGAACTCCACTAGTTCACCGATCTATGGATGGTTGTTGATGTAAAATAATGTCTACTAGTTGGACCGAAGCCAATTACAACACCACTAATTTACCATTCCTATGGTTTCTTTACAAAAAAGCTAGATTGATTTTCCAAACCCAACTAATTCTATGCTCCTCATATAAATATTTTTAGTTACTAAAATCCCTTTATGTAGGAAACGAGTTCAACCTTTCTCTTCATTGTGTACTGACCGAAAACCCCGATTAGCCGAAACCTAAACCGATTCCCTTAACTCAAAGTCGACGGTCATATGCGTTTTATCCTTTAAAAAAGTAAATTTCAATCTAATCTGTGTGCTCGACGCGCCACATACCTTGCAATATTTCTGAGCTGAAATATCTGTAAAATTGACCCGTCACAAAAGGATAGTGTGTACTTTGAACTTTGATTGGACAACTTTATTGACCTTCATGAAATAGGGAATTTGTGCCTAATATCACAACCATTTAAAAATTTTCTAGGTTCTTCCTCTGTTATAGATTAGTTTAGATTCATTCCATCATCTTTACAAGTTAAAAGGAAACCAGCTAATTTCAAAGGTGTGGGTAGGTCTTTAGACTTAGTTGCAATTATAGACTTATATATATATATATATTTATATATATAAGTGTTGTAGATGTAGCTGATAATAAAATGACTTATGTACAATTTTCTAACTCAGGCTTTGTGTGTTAAGCAATTGTTAACTTAGTGTGTAGCGTACATTAGAAGAGATCAGTTGTCCCTACTCCAACAGAATGTACATCTGTTGGATTTATAAAGCATTATTTTGTAACAATTTCAACTTTAAGTTATTCTACATTTTTATAGATTTATACAAATAAAATCATTTTTGTTAATAGCCTTTCGTGCTTAATAAAAAACGTAATATATATATATATATATATATATATATATATATATATATATATATTTATTTATATATATATATGTATTTATTTATTTATGTATATATATATATATATATATATATATATATGTATATATATGTATATATATATATATATATATATTTATATATATACTTAATTACACAAACTAAGACAAATAAATACAGTCTCCATTTAACGAAATTAGATAAGCGTGCCTAATATCAGAACCGTTTCAAAACGTTTGTATGGATAAAGTGTAGAAAGAAGGGAACGATTGAATAACCTCCTCATAGAAAATAATAAAAATTATTTAATTCATTTTTTCATCTATATATATATATATATATATATATATATATATATATATATATATATATAGTTATATTTATATAAATGCACTGTATATACCTTTTTAGTTAAAAATGTTTTTTTCTAAAATTTTGAGGTTTTACTATTGTTTCATTTCATTAATAACTCTAAAAAACTAGTTCTTTTTATTAGTTACGCTTTAACACTTCTAAAAGGTGGGAATACATATTTTTATAAATAAAATACTGTATAATAACTGTCTAAACTATTGTAGAAGCAATACTACTAGTGGACAGAAGCAAGTATACGTCATGCGCATTGTCGTACTAGTCTAGATATCTATAGAGGGTTGAGCATGCACTGAAAGCCTAGCTCAATTTTATTTAAGATTATTGTTATGGGCACTTGGGTGATTGTAAAAACGTATGTCATTGCCCCCTCACGAGGTCGACTTACCAGGAGGGAAGAGGTTAACACGCCGTACTGAAATCTTTATATCTTTTAAACTATAAAAGATAAAAAAACCTAAAAAATGTTTTTAAACTCACTAAACTAAGGGCTTTAATAATGCTTCTCCCGCAAAAATGGCAAACAATAATACCTACTGAGTAAAAAATTATTTTTCATAAAACATTTATTTTCACTTTGGTTTTTCCGTGAATTTCCTTTGGAAAATTTCCCATTGCGGTAAATGTGAGCCGCAGACTAAGGTGAAAGTTTGTTTTAAGGTCTCTGGAATTTAAAAAATATTTGTTCAAATTTATATACACAAATATATATACTAATATCAAGATATTTTCGTATCTAAATCGTGGTAACTTTAGAACGAAACGCCCGATTTCGATCTAAGTTGGTAAGCAGATGTAATTTGTTATTTGTGGGAATATGTTTGTTAATAGGAAGAATCAGCAGTTGCTTTACGGCAGCTTTTTTAATACGGAAAATAGGTTTTTCATTTTCTACCAAAAATATTGTGTATTTCTGAAATGCATTTATAAATAATAATATCCAATCAAGAGGAAAACAATTTTAAATACGATTTTTAAAGTATAACAAGACGTATAGGGCATCGATCATTCACTACAATACTGAATAGTATCGCCGCCCAGAAGGAACATTTTAGATGTCAGTATTGAATAGAACCATTATTTCTATAACTAAAGTATGGTTTTAGGATTTACACTATCTATTACGCTAAGGAAATGATTTTGTGTCATTAATTAGTTTATAGCTATTGTTATAAAATATTGCTTTTGAACATTTATTTTGTAGGACCTTAAATAAAATTTGGTAGCCATATAGGAATAATATTGCATATACTGTATAAGAGACCAATAAACGTTTAGGCTAATTTTATTTAAAGGTTGATTTATTACATTTTATTAATAGGCGGTGCCTTCTAACAGCCGATGAATTACATAAAAGTAGGCCTATGAGTTAACCAGAGACCCTACGAATGTCCAAGTAATATTTCAGCTTAAAGGATCCAATAGTTTTTACGTAATTGAGTATCACACACACACACACACACACACACACACACACACACACACACACACACACACACACACACACTGCAACGGACCGGGCCACCACCTACGCGCGGCGCCATCAACCCTACCGTTGACCAACGCGCGCGCGCAAGTCCGCCCACCAACGCCCATTGCAGAGCAAGAATTTTGAAACGAGCCGCTCGCAGCAAAAACCACGAACGCTGTGCAATGCTCGCCAAAATCTGCCAGAGAACAAGTCACTGGACTTAAAAAAGAAAAAACCTAACTTGCTGCGGATTCTACCCTTAACGGGTAAGTCATCCCGGGGGATGGGTTCTTTTGAAAGACATCTAAACGGCGAAATGACCATAACAGCTGTAGGAGAGTGTAAGAAACTTGTTTATAATAATACTCAGTTTGTTTGCAAGTTAGTTAAAAAATATTTATTTTTTAATTTTAAGAAATTTAAAATTTAATATTACAATGCACAGTCTGCAATTTATTTGACTTAAAAATATCCTTTGTGTTGGTTCTTACACAGTTAAGAAACCATACTCTGTTTATTTTAGTTGACATTAAAATTTAAATTAAGAATTTACGATTTTATTTTTCTTTCAATCGGAGTATGCCAAAGCGTAAAACTTTGCTCTACTTGACGGTCAATCTTACTTGTCGAAAATATAACCCTTTACTACCTGAAATTCTTGTTCTTATCTTCAAATTAAAAAATTCTCTTTTCCCTTAAGTGACGTTTTAACAACCCTTTACTGCTTGTCTTAATCTTATTTCAGTATCCCAGGTTCTCAACCTTGCAATTTTAATTGTCAATAGTTTGTTTTGTTTACTTAAATTATTTCTGAAAATTTAAATGTTACAAATTACAAATATTCGTTGATTCAAGCAAAGCCTTACCTTTCAACACACTCCGAAAGGTCCCTACTTTTCACATTTTGTTCCATTTATTTAAACTTTCTAAACACACTACTTTATTTATGGCCATATTTTACATAGCCATGTAAATAATAAAAATTTTTTCTATATCTTTATCAAATTTAAATGACCTTTTTAAAATTGAATTTCTATTTACTTTAGCAGGTAAAGTTTCAATCAATTTTACCAAACAACCTAAAAACAATTTCATAAAACATATCAAATTATATAAAAACCAATTATGAAGTACATACTGAAACAAAAATTACATATAAAACATATAGCCATATCTCCTACAAGATTATCAAAATATTTACTGAACATCAAATCATAATTTATAAAAATTGTTAAAACATCTGCTGAATAAATTCAAACACCTTCCCAATTGGAATTATAATATTTAAATACATATTTTAATAAAAACGTTTACTGAAACATATTTAAAACCTTTTTCAAACATATCTTCACTCATTTACAAAATCTACAAATTTATTTAAATTCACTTAACCCTTTCACTAGAAAATATTTAACCCTTTGGTTACTATTTGATTAACCCTTTCGGCATGAAAATTCACATAGTGAAATTTATTAATATTTATTAAAACCTAGTTACACCCTTTTGAACTGATCCTTGATCATTTACAAAGAAATTTACAAATTTTAAAATTTATTTAACCCTTTTTATATAAAATAAAAAACCCTTTGGTTCTCATTTGGTTAACCCTTTCTTCATTTAAATTATACATACTGAAGTTTAATTAAAATTTATTTAAAATTTATCAATGCAATTTCTGAAGGAAATTGATATTTAATAAATCTTGAGTAACCTTTGCTAAATGGCTACAAGCCCATTTGCCTTTATTTTATACAATTTATATTTAAACCAATTTGCAAAAATTTCAATTTTCTTTCTAAGTTACCCTACCACCAAGATATTATTTTATATACATATAAATCATGAAATAAACTATATATATACTTATAATTCAAAAAAGAAAACTTATATTAACATATTATTTTGGTTAGCTAGACCCACTTACAAATTTAAAATCTCTTGTTTAACTTAACCCTTTTGTGGCACTTTTTAAAATATTTAAAATCTACACATATCAAAATCATAACCCTTTATTTTTACTTAAACCTTGGTTTGATTTAATTTATTTAATACACATATATATAATTTCACCCTTTTCTAAATAAGATCAACAGTTTAAATTAAAAAGCTTCAATTTGTTATAACCCTTGTTTATTTTATATGAGAACAATTTATGTCAATTTGTTTCATATGAAAAATGTCGTAATGACTCCTTCTAAATAAAATACCAATTTAGTTTAATTTAATTATATGAAATAACACTCCTGTTTATAGGAGTACCTGAGACTAAAGCATAGCCTTCCAATCAGCTGTTGTAAACAATGGCCTTTTGTCCGCCATCTTGGATATTTACCTTTAGAAAATTATATTTAACTTTATTACAACACATCTTTTATTTAATTTCTTTACACCTTCATAAGATTTTAACTCTTTAAATAATTTAAATCCCTTTATTTGATTTGTTTATTTAAATCCCTTTCCCTTTACATAAGTTCTAACCTAAAATTTCTATTTCCCTTACATTCATTAAATACAACATAATTTCTGCTTTTATGGCATCGCCATCTTGAAACCCCCCACTCTTTAAAACAAAGCCACCAGCATTTACTTATAAAATTCAAAGTTTACTGTTAATGGTTTGAAAATTTATTTAAATTTTATAACATTTTCCCAATTTAGAAAAAATTCTTCAAATTAAAATTTTTAATTTGCAAAGGGAAGACAAATAGATCTAACCTGAATCCACACAAAGCACGGCTTGCCTATCATCTCCCTTCCTTCTCCGTCTCTCCCTTTGTTCTCCAGCGGGGTGGGGAAGGTCCGGCTTGGCTGTTGCGTCGTTCCCACGTAGGTATACTTTGATGACTTCCCACGCGTTGCCGCCATCTTTGAAGTCCTCCATCCCTTTGTGTGTCTGGTACGCCTCAGGTAGATCAGCTCGCTTCACCCTTTGGTTGAAATTCTCCCATCTTCTTTCTCCTTGACATTCGCACCTCTTTTAAATTTTAACAGTTACTAATAAAATTTTAGCTTGAAGCCCTTCTTTTAACACAGTTCTTGGGCATTTTTTAACACAGAAAAGAAATAGAAAAATCTTTTAAAAACGTTTATCAAGTTAGTTAAATTTTGTTTAATTTTGTTAGGAATTTAGAATCACTCTTTTAAAACTGTTTGCTAGGTTACACTGTTCACATCGCCTTGTCTTTCTAGTAAGGCTGCAACACACACATTTAACGACGCTCGCACATAATTTGATGGAAATTTATGGGGAAACCCCCTTTCGCCGCGATCTTGAAATGCGAAAGGGCCCCATACACGAAACACAGCGTCACGACATCTCAACGAAACGAACTTTCCCTAGCCACTCATAGTTTTTGAACTATTAACGGTAACAAAACTATTGTTCATTGTTTTACCGGAGCTACGCCCGACACCGTCCTTACCCTTCGAGAGTCCTGGTTTAGCTGGGGCGTAAAAGGACGCTTGGCTTTGCTCAAACCGGGAAACACCCCCTCCTTGCAGTCCGTTCCCACGAGTTGACAACCAATAAGGATCTTAAATCGATGTCGCCTGATCGGCGCGCGCACTCCTTTTGTACAAGTGCGTAACGGCTCGCAAAATTGATAGACAGATCGATTCAATCCACTTTTTCGATCAAGCCGTATAACTCTTTAAGGGTGCTTCGGATGGAATTTTATTATTCTTTATTTTTGATTTTTCTCGTCTTGCTTTATCTCTGGAAATGTCGATGGTAACTCTAGGTCAATTTTGACCATCTTCCCCTTGCAAACGGCCTTAAATTTAAGTTTCAAACCCTTCCCACGGTGGCTTGGTTTGTTTTACTTACAAGAAATTTAGACTCTTTATGTTTTAAATTTTATCTTTTTGCGGTATGTATTCCAAGAGAATATTGCCCGCCGCAACACACACATACATACACACACACACACACACACACACACACACACACACACACACATACATACACACACACACACACACACACACACACACACACACACACACACACACACACACACACACACACACACACATACACAAACACTATTTAAAAGGTGTGGGAATCACCAGAATTAACTAAAATACGTAAGGGGGGAAAGATTATGAAGTTTGAAAAGTAAGTGATCGGACGATTAGTCGGGGAAGAACATGGGCAGACGTAATGGGGTGGGGGGGGGGGGGTAAGTTGAAGAAATGTAAAAAAGGGTAAATTTTTTTAAATAGAATTAAGGAAATTGTAAGTTTTTTATGTGTATAATTCAAAAGTGTGACGTTAATGATTTGGTAACGAATTAGGAAATTAAGTTTTCTATGTGAAAAGTCCAGCGGAAGCAGCTATCAACGGTCAAGATTCCAGGAACTCAACAACCAATAAGTATTTTCTTCTTACATTGAAATTAGCCAATAGAGGTTTATAAACTTAATAAATTCAGAACCATTTTAAATTCATTGGTTAAAAATATAAATAGTTTTTTTCACCACTTCCTAATTTATGAAAGATCCATAATAACGACCCGATAGAAAGAGCAAATAACACTGTAATTATTAAACTTTATTGTATTAAAACCTCAAGCCTCAAGAGTCCACCTTTTTAGTTATTGTAATATTAGGCAAGCAGACTTGTCACTGCATAGCGTTAAGGTAATTTGGTATAATGTTTAATAATTAAATGCCAGGAATAAATGCAAGTGATGTTAAACTTGATATGAGAGTTAATTATTTAGAAACCTGAAGGTGTGACTATAGAATGATAAAGTAATTTAAATATATAACCCAAGGGTAAAAAAAATTAGGTTATAATATAAATCTCACAAAATTCGTTTACGATTTGTTATCCCTGCTGACTTGAACGCAGGAACATGTAGAATATGTAGCGGGATTTTTAACTTTGGTTAACGGCAGAGTAAAAATCTTTATTGATCTCTAATATGCTTAACAATAATAATAACAGTAATTGGGACTGAACTTCTGTTTAATTTTCATGCGGTTTAAATCACCGTTCAAGTGCGTCGACTCTTGCCGTACCTAACACCAGTGTCTAGAAATATGTAGAGCTGGGAAGGAATTTTAATTAAATCTGTGGCGACAGAAAATAAACGTCAGAGTTGTTTATCTAACGGCGTATGATTTACGTTTAAAACTATTTGTTGTTTTAGAAAAAATACAACGCCTTTATAAAGTACAATATCTTTAAATTTTGTCAATATAGTGTGGATTTTAAAATATTAGAATTAAATAAAATATCTCATAATTTTCAAAGCAATTTTATTGCTACATATGTATACTGTTTCCTTTGCTATAACTTGGGCTACTTCCTAATCAAGACGACCACGGAATAACCATTGAGTTGCTGTCTTCTAAACGTTATAAACGTTTTGTGACACGATGAACATACTGGGGTGGGACAAGAAGGGTAATTACACGCTATGGACTAACTTGCGTTGATAATCACAAGTAATGCAGTAGGTAAATAAAAGCCAAACCTAATGTTGAAGATGAAGGCGCAACATCACAACAGAGAAAAGAGAGATTGTATACACTGCAGACATTGGGGACAAAAAAAAACAATTGTAAAGTATAAGACTAAAGTTGTAACTTGTTAAAATACTGTCTAAACCGAAAATACTTAAATATAGGTGCATTTGTTATGTAATAGGTTTCTCTAAGAAGTAAAGATATTAATTTTTATATCAGCTAGGGCATAGACTAAATCGATGGAACGATCTGACACTTCTCCACCGCTTAAAGCAAATAAATATTTTATGGTAAAATACAGATATATAAATCCTACACCTGGCACTACAAATTCTGTATCTAGCGAATATGTTTTCAGGTTTTGTAGTACTTACTTTATTTGCTACATAAGATATTTATTTCTAATATAATATGTGTATATATTCTGTTTCGAAAATATATATGAACACATATTATACTCTATTAATGTTTTATAGAGTTTAATTTTTATTTTTAAACAAGTGCTGCTGCGCCCGAAGTCATAATTCTAGAATGGAAAATTATTAATTAATTTCCCAATAAGAAAAGCAAATCAATCATCTAAATTATTATATTTCAGTTACTGCAATTCTAGCGCTGAGTCAATGTTTTTCTCATTTTATTAGGCGACTATCATACAAATTCTTATTTGCCCCAGCTCGTGACCACGCCATATATAATTCTCGGGGAAAAAGCACGATTGTTCCAAATTAAATTTAGGAATGGTTAATGACTGTCCTTGTTCCTTGTTTTTAGTTATTGCAAATGCAAGACCAAAGGAATTTGTAGTCTTTTAAAACCGGAGGGTAAATCGTTTGTAATTATCGGTATTCGTGGAATAAAGAACATCACTCTTTTGAACTTGCCGCTTATGATTACTGCAAGTTGGGTGTCACTTTTTTTGTTGTCAATTTGTTTCTATTGCAATGATTCAAATTTCGCAAGAGTATTATCGGTGACATTACTTTTATGGCCAATAACTTCGGGATTATTATTTGTACATAGAAGTTGGCAATTATAACCTATTTAAAACGTATAATAATGTATTTTATTTCTCCTTTATGTTTTAAATTTTTAGAATAAACAAATAACGCCAGTACGAATATACAATTTATCACTATACTTATTAAAGGATGTACACTGAACTATCCTAAGCTTCTGGGCGAAGTCCTGTGGATGGATCTATACCAAACCCCACAGGAACTATCCTGGAAATATATTAAACAAACCCTCCAAATTTCATGATTTTCGGTTTAGAGGCTTAGGCGGTCATTAGATACTTACAAACATACATACATGCATATATATATATATATATATATATATATATATATATATATATATATATATATATATATAGGTTTATTACTACTTCTAAATGTTATTCATCATTTTATTTTTATTTTTTCACTGTACACAATAGCTTAATTTACAAATTGTTTAGAAACCTGTATTTTAAATATGTTTGTAATCTTGGTCATAAAAGAACAAACGTCTTGATCAATGTTGAAAACTATTTCCTAAACATTCTTTCAGAAAATAACATTCTAAGAATATAAAATAATGGAATTTTCATTTTAATAATGTTCTATAAAACAATTCTTAAGAAAATATGATTGACATTGCTGTGGTCTTCACATTGTCATAGAGTTACCGCCTACATAACGACATTGAGTACTATTATATATAAACAAACCTTAATAAAAAGTTTCCACTAGAAAATAAGAAAATCAAATCAATCATCTGAATTATTATATTTCATTTACTGCGATTCTAGCGCTGAGTCAATGTTTTCCTCATTTTATTAGGCTACTATCATATAAATTCTTATTTGCCCCAGCTCGTGACCACGCAACATATAATTCTCGGGGAAAAAGCACGAATGTTCCAAATTTAATCTAGGAATGGCCAATGATTTCCCTTGTTCCTTATTTTTAGTTATTGGGAATACAAGACCAAAGGAAGTTGTAGTCGTTTGAAATCGAACGGTAAATCGTTTGAAATTATCGGTATTCGTGGAATAAAGATCATCACTCTTTTGAACTTGTCACTTATGATTACTGCAAGTTAGGTGTCACTTTTTTTGTTTTCAGTCTGGTTCCATTGAACAGCTATGGTGGATTCAAATTTAGAGTATTATCGGCGATCCTGCTTTTATAGTCAATAAATTTGATGGCAATAATTGTATATAAAAGTTGGCCATTTTAAACAATTTAAAACAATTAATATTGTACTTTTATTTTTACGTAATGTTTTATATTTTTATAAATAATACATAATCAGATGTAACAATATTCATTTTAACACTAGACGTAGTGAAGGATGTACACTGAACCATCCTAAGCCTCCCGGGAGGAAACCTGTGGATGGATCTGCACCAAACTTTGCACGTACCATACTGGGAAGATGTTAATCAATTCGTCTAAGTTTCATCTATTTCTGTTAAGCGGTTTAGGGGTCTATAGTGTCACATACATACGTATTTGAACCAACCTAGGCCTCTGGGCGGAATCCTGTGGATGAATGTACACCAAACCTCACACGAACTATCCTGGTCAAATGGTAAACAAACCCTCAAAATTTCATCAACTTCTGTTTAGAGGCTTAGGCGTTATTCCTAACGGAACAAACGTTTTGTTCGTTGTTGAAAACTATATGTTAAACGTTCTTTTAGAAAATACAATTCAAGGAATATACAATAATGAAATTTTCTTTTTTAAATATTTTCTATAAAACAATTCTTACGAAAATATGATTGACATTTCTGGAGTCTTCCCGTTGTCATAGAATTAACGCCTACAAAACGAAATTGAGTACTATTGTATATAAACAAACCTTAGTAAAAAGATTCAATTGTAATAAAAGCATAACTATTGATCCTGCTTTCGTCTTGGTTGTTTGTCGAAACCCGTTCGACACATCGAATGCGATTTGCTAATTGTACTCAAGTCACGGACAGGCACCAGGCACGTTCACATAAAATACTAGAACACTTTAGTGAAGGAAATGTATCAAACTGGGATCACGTACCCTATTAATGCTTCAGACATCCCTCTCTGACTCCCTGTGTTTGTTCACGAGCCCCTCATACATGATTACATGAATACATCGCTGTAAGCAATGGGAAAGTCAGAATTAAGGAGAAAGAATACATAATAATGCATTTAACGGGCTGCCATCGCCGTGTGTTATTTTCTTTCTTACATACGTCTAAATATTAGATACTGAATGTACCAAGGGGTTTTATAATAACTTCAAGAAAATGTAAATGAATTAAAGTTCCACAAAATAACGAAAGTAATTATAACAATAGGACATTTTTGCAGATGATGTAGAAGGTATAGTTCCTATACAATTCATGTTTGCGAAAAATCATCATACACATATCAATTTTCAGTTTGCAATTAACCCAATTATCTGTTTTCTTTTTATATAAATCACTCCGCAGGAATATTCCTTTTTACAAAGTTGTATACAATAGACGTTACTCCAGCCCAAATGTAAATACAGGTTTTTATATTATCGAGTTGAGGGTTTTAACCGAGATTTATCAGTTTGCATATAAACGTCACAAAGCCTTTGGTGGAAACTGTAATGCTTGCAAAGTTCTTTAATATGCCACTATTACGTAGCAATAATACAATAATCCTTTAGACGGAGCCTTTATCCTGACAATAAAAGGTATCCTTCTATGCTGGGGCAATACAATCATCCAGGCAATAGCAACATTGATTTATACGTTATATTTAAAATTCAAAAGAACAAATTTTATTTATGATTGTGTAGTTTACAAACACAACATTTGAAAACTGTAAACAAATTCGTTAGTTACGTTTCACGTGATACAAGAAAACGTATAGAATAAATAAATATATATATATATATATATATATATATATATAATTTACAAAAAGAATATATGTTAATACAATA